>LAPY01001726.1:22096-41032 GCA_000970635.1 Eragrostis tef
GGCGGGCGGCGGCGGCGGCCGCCATCGCGGGGAAAGGAGACGGTGTGGGTTTATGCTATCGCAGCGGTCTATCTGCTTCCTCCACATTGGAGCCGCCCGTTTAAGCACAAGGGAAGGTACGTCTCTTTGAGCCATTGGCGTAACATGGATTACGTTTTCTTCAACTTGTTACGTGTTCCATGTCTTTAAAGGCGCAAGGCACACTTGCATAGTTAAAAAAATTTTACAATCACACCGTACAACTCAGATACTCATAACGCACGCACACTCGCCCTATGAATACACATACAAAAACGCTTTCTCTATAAGCATCTTCGAAGACTAGGCCAACAAATCTTCGAGATTGACGAAGTCACTATTGACGCCTCGCTGTCGACGGCTACGACACCTACTGCTGAAAACACAAAGCCGTTAAATCTTAAAAAAATCGTTCTCACAGAGAGTCAAATCCAGAACCTTAATGATAAATGATACGAACATATAACTTTTATTTTCTTTGCAAGAAAAAAGTAAATTTTTCCATCGACATTGTCATGTTATTAGCTTGTTGCAAAATGAAGATATAGACGAGATCACCAATTTCACTCCACCATAATATACCGTGAGTTTTGAAATTTGTTGTAGTGTGTTGTACTCTCATTTATCACCATGGATAACTTGACGAACTATTACAAGATCTCTATTTACTCAGAAAAGAGAAATGGATACTTGCATAATATGTACTTCGAGATAAAATATATTCTTCGTGTAGAAAAAATTAGTTGTTCGACGATATTTTGTACAAAGTCTCCTGGCACTTAACGAATGCACAATCGTACAAGCTTATACGTGCAAAGCTAAAAAGCAAGGCAAGGCAAAGAAGCTCCGGGCATGCAGCATGCACGTGCGCATGGCAATAGAGCTACAAGGATATGCATGCACGCACGGACGTTCAAGTTAGCCGTAGCATATGGAGTACGTATTCTTATACGGGCTACTGGCCGTCTGATAAACACAAAGAAACAGCTAGCAGATTATCTCGCCGAGAATGCCGAGCGCGCGCGGCCGGAGATCACTCGAACACCTGCCTGGCTGATACGTGGGTTCACTCTTTGTTTAACCCCACACGTCTGTAACTACAAGGGTGCAAAGGATAAGAACACAACGGCAGCATGCAGCGCGCGTATCTTCCTCACGCGGTGACCAACGAAACTCACGCGGTGACCAACGGAAATGACGGCCACATATCTCGCGAGAGCAACAACTTGACGGCGGCGCGTGCGGGGAGGCACTGCCTCATCACGTACCCTAGCTGCTGCCTATAAAAGGTACCCCAGCCCGACGGTGCACGGGCACACGACATCCATCCATCTCACGCCGCCGGGCTGTTCGCAACGCACGCCGAGCAGCACAGCGCCGCCATCCATCGCACGCCACCACCAAGAGCTCAAGGTTTCCATCAACGCCAAGCCGTCCGCGTCGAGCAGCACATCGACGCCGTCCTGCAGTCCATCTACGTCAAGCTCGGGGGTGCCGCGGAGGTCGCCGGCCGGAGTTCGACGACGACGATGGTTGTGTCCATGCCGGCAACCATGGGTGAGCTCGGCTCTTAGCTATCTATTTCCTTTCCTCTCTCAGGTTGCACGCATGGATTGGCCTTGCGTTCATGCCCTCCGGGAGTCCTCCATCCACATGCCCGGGCAGTCATGAACTTGACGCCCCTACCGCGACGAGGCTGCTGATCGCCGGCGACGATGCCGAGCGTGGAGCTGAAGACGAGAACGACGCCGTCGTTGTGCCGCCGTCGTCAACTACTCCCATACAGACAGCCGGTGTTGAAGACTACGCCAACCTGAACCTGCTCAAGACGACGCCGAGGTCGTTGTCAACTACAAGACGCCGCTGCGGAGACCGTCGTCAAGTACAAGACGATGCCCCCGTCAATGGCAAGACGACGTCGATGCCGAAGCCGCTGACGAGGTGCCGCTGGGGCCGTCGGCGACGAGTCACGCGAGGACGTTGCTGAAGCCGATCAAGAATCCAAGTCACGTCGCTCCTTCGTTCAAGCCCCCGTCAACATGAAGTTGAGATAACTCATACACGCATTAGTGCCTTACGTGTGTGCACGCACGTTGCATGCGCATGCCCATTGCACACACATGTGCATACGTACATGTACACACAATCAAGATGGAGTCTTTTGATGGGTTTCACAATTCGTCAACATCCAAGATTCCTACTCTGCTACTCTCTTCGATGACGCCGCCGAGTCGCCGCACCGGTCGAGCAAGGCGAACACTGTGCATGTTTCCCTACTACTACTACCACTACATCGAGTCGTACGTGACCGACGAGGCCGGACGACGAGAGCGGGCGCAGCCGACGCTAGGCCGCGCTATCAACGGCTCATGGACTGACGAGGCCATGAATGACGCCGACGCCCACATCTACATCACCATCAACACACATGCACGGAGAACGCGAAGGGAAGACCGAAGACGACCACCACGCAGCTTAATCGGAGGTATTCTACAAGTAGGACTCGTGGATGTAATTAACTAGGAGCTTTCCGAGGCCTTAGGAACCAAGAAGACCACATCGCCGGAGTTAGATGGCCACCATCAGGCTATGGAGTGCATTGTTTGTGGAAACTTATATTTGTATTGTGAAATATAAATAAATGTGTTCTCGCCTCTTTATTTTTGTGTACTTTAGTACACTGGTACGCTGCAACGTTTTTACACGTACACTTCTAGGTAGAGAAATTCCCGCCATTAGTGATGAAACATTTCTCAGCAAATTATTTAGTACCAAAGGCATCGTTGCGGTTGTTATTTGCTTATTCAATTTCAGCTTTTTGGATACTGCCGGTAGGTCCAGCACAATCATCCTTTTGTTTAAGACTCTAGTAAGTGCTAATCATGCAAGCATCACTCTTTTCTCTTTAATTCATACATGCATCGCTCTTGATCACGTCACATGTGGTTATCCAACAAACAAGTTATCACGAAGCCAATCACATGCGAGCTCATCTCTATCTCATCAGAGAGTCCCACTCGTTTCTCCCTCTCATCCCAGGTCCGTCCAAACCGAAGGCAGGTGGAAGAATCCGTCCGTGAGTCTCCCGCAAGCGAGCGCGCGAGGTAGGCAGGATGGCGAGCAGCAACGGCACGCCGGCGCCGGGGGAGGAGGGGAAGCCGTTGCCAGCAGTGGCGGAGGGGTCGATCGGCGGGTACGAGTCGCTGCACAGGCTCCTGGAGGCCAACCTCTCCCCCGAGCTCTTCAAGGTATCGCTCGGATTCGTTTCGATTCTCTTGCGACTCTATCGCCGTCGGCGACGGCGTTTGGCCAATTGCGGCCCGAGCAGAGTAGTCCGCTTTGTGGAATTTGTCGACGGATCGGATAAACTTTGTGAACAATTCTGGTGCGTCAGACCAGTACCAAAAGCGGTGGTGTGGCGCGTTTCTCGTTTGTGAATTATTAAATGCTTTCTCCTCCAGCGATGAATATACTGAATCAAATTGTATGAGTTTTGGTTTGTTGCAGCATTCATACTGCTAGTCTGGTAGTTTATTAACAGGATTAGAGGCTGTGACGCTTAACTACAGTCTGATTTCAGGACCACCTTGAGAATGAGACAACCCATTTGTCCACATGATTTGCCTTGGTGACATTTATGTTCGGATCGCTGCTATTGTCGACTCATTTTTCTTACTTATTGACAGGAAGCAAGCAGATTGCTGTTGGGTCTGAACTGCGCACGCCCTCTTGAGGCTATCTCGCTGCCTGAAGCCGCGACCACTCTTGCTGAAACGCATAATTTTGATGCGCAGGTTAGGTCCTGGCAACAAAGTCACCTGATTTATGTTTGCAGAGATGTTATCTGTTTTCAATACACAGAAACTAGCAGATAGAAACAAAATTTACCTGCTGCAAAATTTTGCTCTTTCTTACTGTGAGGGGTGACAGATTTAAACAGAAGTCTACTTCTGCTACAGGCCTTCAGTTTCGGTGCAGACAAAGAGTTTCTGAGGCAGCCAAGAATTGTTCGGGTCGGCCTTATTCAGAACTCAATTGCTGTTCCCACTACTTGTCATTTTGCTGACCAAAAGAAGGCTATCATGGAGAAAATAAAAACCATCATTGATGCAGCTGGTGCTTCTGGTGTCAATATTTTGTGCTTACAAGTGAGTACCTTGTACAATTTCTTCTGCACACTTGAAATAAATGATCAAATGGCAAGGTTCAGGGATCTTCTCTTGAGACGTTGTGTTATATTTCTGAACAACATATCATTTGTAATTATTTATACCCTGAAATTCAGGAAGCTTGGACAATGCCTTTTGCCTTCTGCACACGAGAGAAAAGATGGTGTGAGTTTGCTGAGCCAGTTGATGGAGAATCTACTCAGTTCCTTCAAAAACTTGCTCAAAAATATAACATGGTAATTGTGAGCCCAATCCTTGAAAGGGATGTAAACCATGGGGAAACTGTATGGAATACTGCGGTTGTGATCGGGAATAATGGCAACATAATTGGCATTCATCGGAAGGTGTGTACATTGCTTTATTATTGTTTTCATTTGCCTGCAGTTTCTTTTCGTCCTGTCAGAAAGCACTTACAGTGTCTGACTATACACTACTACAGAATCACATCCCAAGAGTTGGCGATTTCAATGAGAGTACATACTACATGGAGGGTAACACTGGGCATCCAGTGTTTGAAACAGCTTATGGCAAAATAGCAGTGAACATTTGTTATGGAAGACATCATCCCCTCAATTGGCTTGCATTTGGCCTCAATGGAGCTGAAATAGTATTCAACCCATCTGCAACAGTTGGTGAACTCAGTGAACCAATGTGGCCCATTGAGGTTAGAGAACTACTTGTGTTTTCTGCATTATTGCTCAAATTTTCAGTAAACACATTTGGAAACTTTGGGTTGCATAATTAATTTTACTTTTAAACTTCTTGTGCTTCAGGCAAGGAATGCCGCAATTGCAAACAGTTACTTTGTTGGATCAATTAACCGGGTTGGCACAGAAGTCTTCCCAAATCCTTTCACATCTGGTGATGGGAAACCTCAGCATGCAGACTTCGGTCATTTTTATGGATCTAGCCACTTCTCAGCCCCTGACGCTTCTTGCACCCCATCGCTGTCTCGCTATCGGGATGGCCTAATGATCTCTGATATGGACCTCAACCTATGTCGCCAGATTAAAGACAAGTGGGCTTTCCGCATGACTGCTCGTTATGATATGTATGCCTCCTTGCTTTCCGAGTACTTGAAACCAGATTTTAAACCACAAGTCATCGCTGATCCCTTGATTAAGAAGAGGTCATAATATTGAGATGATATTGGATTAGTTGGGTTAAAAGGAGGCATTTCATGTTTGGACTTCTACAATAAGAATTTACAGCTTGGAGGAATTATCTATTTGATGGTGCATATTGGAGGAAGGTTCCTTTATCTCTTACATTTCACATGATGTAAAAAGAAACTTTGGTGTACATTTCGCTGAACTTTCCTCCAGCTGATGTTCCATAAATTGAAAATTAGTATTCATTTGTGTTATAATCAAATATCATCTGTGTTTCAAAATAATTGTCATTATGGCCATGATATTTTGAAACAATGGGAGCAAGACTTAAGAAACTGGTTTAGAAAATTATGTTGAATTCTTTCCTCAATACACCGTCGCATTCATTTGTATTAATACAATTTAACGATATATCAGAGACTAAGATCATGAAATTATCTATATATTTTACAAGAGCCCTAGACATATTTGTCTGAAATTTACAGTAACATCAACAAAAGGTATTATGAGCTATTTTATCGTTGCTCGTGATGCTTCTTCTTCTTTCCATTTCACTAATCTCTTCAAGAAGTCCATCACCTACAGTTGAGAATCGCAGAGTTCAAGATTTTAGAATAGGATAATTTTGCTGATGAGTAGTGTTATGTGGACAGTTCAATACATACGGTAAAAACAAGAAAAAAAACTGCCTAGATACATTACTTTAAACAAAAATGGGGCATTACCCATTATTAAAAGTTCTACACAAACCAGCTTACCTCCGATGGATCCACAAGAGAATACAATGCATATGATTCTTTTGGTACAGAGGACACGACAATTCCGAAACCACGTTTATCTTCTCTTAAAACCTACAGATTTACGAATTTTGTTATATGAATAAGCATAGATGCATCAAAACCAGATTATGCACCTTAAATGCATCCTCGTCAGTGCGGTCATCTCCAATGTAGATAGGGAGGACCCTTTCACAATCATCTAGATCTAGGGAGTCCAGCAAGAACTCCACAGCCTTGCCCTTGTTCCAGTCTATCACTGGACGAACTTCCAAAACCTGCATTTGTACTAATTAGATTCTATTGATGATCACCTTCAGGAACCACTGAGCACTGATCCAGTGGTTTTGACTGATTGATTGTTTGTACCTTTCGTCCGTGACTCAGACGCAGATGAGGGTAGGCTTTTAGAACATCATTTGTATACTGTGCAACAAGTGGCCAGTCCTGAATTTCAACGAATCAAAAGCAAATAACTCTGATATGGCTGAAGGTGATCTATAACAGTGTGTTTCATCTCCACAGAATGAGTTTTTGGAAGTAAAACTTCACCTTCTCAACAACATTGCGGTAGTGTACTGACACGCAAAATTTGTTGTTTTCGATTAATGCACCGTTGATTCCCATGGTCTTCTCAACGAGCAATCTGAATACCTGCATCAGATGGAGCTGTAGTAAACAACACTGCCGTTATTTATGGAATCGTAAATGGCTTCAATTGTTTCTACCTCGTTGATCATCGGTAAGAATTCGCTAGCAGGCTGGAAGATCTTCACATCCTTACTCTTCAGGGAAAAAATAAAGAGAACTCTCAATTGAGCTAAAACAAAATATAGTTTCCACTATACGCGGTCAATAATAATAAAACAAAATATATTGCTTATTGCCTGTTAAATGTATTTCCGCACCTGCTTGTGACTGGAGTTAGTGCAGGTTCTATGGTTAGTGGAGCAACCAGATTTCCCCACTGGACCCCTGATGTCCATTCCATGGCTACCAGCGTAGTACAGTTCAGGCAGTTTAACAAAATCAAACACCTAAAATGGATGCAAATGAGCACAGTTAAACTCAGAGAGACATACATTAAGAAATTGAAACCATACTCCATGTCAAAAGCTTATGGATTACATATGCACCTTATCACAAGACCTTCCACTGATAATCGCGGTCGGAAGATGTGATGCAGCATTTCTCACCACCTCACGCATCTGAGCATGAGAAAAGAATTGTGCAACACGTTCAGTCAACAACACAACAAAGAGGCAAAAAACTTATCGGGTTTTACAATGAAATTACCTGGTCAGACATGATAGCATTGTCAGGTTCATCAACGATCTGTGAGAGAGTGCCATCGTAGTCCAAGAACAATGCGATCTTCTTGCCTTTACCGTAGGCAACAATTTGGTTAAATGCAAGTAAAGCTGAAGGGTACTTCTTCTGCAATGACACAAGGAACAGGCCATAGCACAAGTTCTTACAATACGTCAATGCAATGGCAACAAGGTTACAAACAATTGGATGTGAACTCACTGTCCAAGCTCGGTAGATTGGATCAAACGCACCAGGATTACCAATATTAACCCTGATTGCAGTCGGTGAGGAAACCTTCATGTCATTCAGCCAGCCATTAGCATGTAATGGCATCAGTTTTAGAGGCAAACCCATTTCTTTCAGCTCTTCCACTGGATCATCATGGGCATAGTCGCTACAGTTAGTATAGGAACCCATGCAGATCTTCGCAATCAAAATTGGCAAACAGTCGAAGGCCTTACTTTGGTGTACATTTCGCTGAACTTTCCTCCAGCTGATGTTCCATAAATTGAAAATTAGTATTCATTTGTGTTATAATCAAATATCATCTGTGTTTCAAAATAATTGTCATTATGGCCATGATATTTTGAAACAATGGGAGCAAGACTTAAGAAACTGGTTTAGAAAATTATGTTGAATTCTTTCCTCAATACACCGTCGCATTCATTTGTATTAATACAATTTAACGATATATCAGAGACTAAGATCATGAAATTATCTATATATTTTACAAGAGCCCTAGACATATTTGTCTGAAATTTACAGTAACATCAACAAAAGGTATTATGAGCTATTTTATCGTTGCTCGTGATGCTTCTTCTTCTTTCCATTTCACTAATCTCTTCAAGAAGTCCATCACCTACAGTTGAGAATCGCAGAGTTCAAGATTTTAGAATAGGATAATTTTGCTGATGAGTAGTGTTATGTGGACAGTTCAATACATACGGTAAAAACAAGAAAAAAAACTGCCTAGATACATTACTTTAAACAAAAATGGGGCATTACCCATTATTAAAAGTTCTACACAAACCAGCTTACCTCCGATGGATCCACAAGAGAATACAATGCATATGATTCTTTTGGTACAGAGGACACGACAATTCCGAAACCACGTTTATCTTCTCTTAAAACCTACAGATTTACGAATTTTGTTATATGAATAAGCATAGATGCATCAAAACCAGATTATGCACCTTAAATGCATCCTCGTCAGTGCGGTCATCTCCAATGTAGATAGGGAGGACCCTTTCACAATCATCTAGATCTAGGGAGTCCAGCAAGAACTCCACAGCCTTGCCCTTGTTCCAGTCTATCACTGGACGAACTTCCAAAACCTGCATTTGTACTAATTAGATTCTATTGATGATCACCTTCAGGAACCACTGAGCACTGATCCAGTGGTTTTGACTGATTGATTGTTTGTACCTTTCGTCCGTGACTCAGACGCAGATGAGGGTAGGCTTTTAGAACATCATTTGTATACTGTGCAACAAGTGGCCAGTCCTGAATTTCAACGAATCAAAAGCAAATAACTCTGATATGGCTGAAGGTGATCTATAACAGTGTGTTTCATCTCCACAGAATGAGTTTTTGGAAGTAAAACTTCACCTTCTCAACAACATTGCGGTAGTGTACTGACACGCAAAATTTGTTGTTTTCGATTAATGCACCGTTGATTCCCATGGTCTTCTCAACGAGCAATCTGAATACCTGCATCAGATGGAGCTGTAGTAAACAACACTGCCGTTATTTATGGAATCGTAAATGGCTTCAATTGTTTCTACCTCGTTGATCATCGGTAAGAATTCGCTAGCAGGCTGGAAGATCTTCACATCCTTACTCTTCAGGGAAAAAATAAAGAGAACTCTCAATTGAGCTAAAACAAAATATAGTTTCCACTATACGCGGTCAATAATAATAAAACAAAATATATTGCTTATTGCCTGTTAAATGTATTTCCGCACCTGCTTGTGACTGGAGTTAGTGCAGGTTCTATGGTTAGTGGAGCAACCAGATTTCCCCACTGGACCCCTGATGTCCATTCCATGGCTACCAGCGTAGTACAGTTCAGGCAGTTTAACAAAATCAAACACCTAAAATGGATGCAAATGAGCACAGTTAAACTCAGAGAGACATACATTAAGAAATTGAAACCATACTCCATGTCAAAAGCTTATGGATTACATATGCACCTTATCACAAGACCTTCCACTGATAATCGCGGTCGGAAGATGTGATGCAGCATTTCTCACCACCTCACGCATCTGAGCATGAGAAAAGAATTGTGCAACACGTTCAGTCAACAACACAACAAAGAGGCAAAAAACTTATCGGGTTTTACAATGAAATTACCTGGTCAGACATGATAGCATTGTCAGGTTCATCAACGATCTGTGAGAGAGTGCCATCGTAGTCCAAGAACAATGCGATCTTCTTGCCTTTACCGTAGGCAACAATTTGGTTAAATGCAAGTAAAGCTGAAGGGTACTTCTTCTGCAATGACACAAGGAACAGGCCATAGCACAAGTTCTTACAATACGTCAATGCAATGGCAACAAGGTTACAAACAATTGGATGTGAACTCACTGTCCAAGCTCGGTAGATTGGATCAAACGCACCAGGATTACCAATATTAACCCTGATTGCAGTCGGTGAGGAAACCTTCATGTCATTCAGCCAGCCATTAGCATGTAATGGCATCAGTTTTAGAGGCAAACCCATTTCTTTCAGCTCTTCCACTGGATCATCATGGGCTAGAACATCATTTGTATACTGTGCAACAAGTGGCCAGTCCTGAATTTCAACGAATCAAAAGCAAATAACTCTGATATGGCTGAAGGTGATCTATAACAGTGTGTTTCATCTCCACAGAATGAGTTTTTGGAAGTAAAACTTCACCTTCTCAACAACATTGCGGTAGTGTACTGACACGCAAAATTTGTTGTTTTCGATTAATGCACCGTTGATTCCCATGGTCTTCTCAACGAGCAATCTGAATACCTGCATCAGATGGAGCTGTAGTAAACAACACTGCCGTTATTTATGGAATCGTAAATGGCTTCAATTGTTTCTACCTCGTTGATCATCGGTAAGAATTCGCTAGCAGGCTGGAAGATCTTCACATCCTTACTCTTCAGGGAAAAAATAAAGAGAACTCTCAATTGAGCTAAAACAAAATATAGTTTCCACTATACGCGGTCAATAATAATAAAACAAAATATATTGCTTATTGCCTGTTAAATGTATTTCCGCACCTGCTTGTGACTGGAGTTAGTGCAGGTTCTATGGTTAGTGGAGCAACCAGATTTCCCCACTGGACCCCTGATGTCCATTCCATGGCTACCAGCGTAGTACAGTTCAGGCAGTTTAACAAAATCAAACACCTAAAATGGATGCAAATGAGCACAGTTAAACTCAGAGAGACATACATTAAGAAATTGAAACCATACTCCATGTCAAAAGCTTATGGATTACATATGCACCTTATCACAAGACCTTCCACTGATAATCGCGGTCGGAAGATGTGATGCAGCATTTCTCACCACCTCACGCATCTGAGCATGAGAAAAGAATTGTGCAACACGTTCAGTCAACAACACAACAAAGAGGCAAAAAACTTATCGGGTTTTACAATGAAATTACCTGGTCAGACATGATAGCATTGTCAGGTTCATCAACGATCTGTGAGAGAGTGCCATCGTAGTCCAAGAACAATGCGATCTTCTTGCCTTTACCGTAGGCAACAATTTGGTTAAATGCAAGTAAAGCTGAAGGGTACTTCTTCTGCAATGACACAAGGAACAGGCCATAGCACAAGTTCTTACAATACGTCAATGCAATGGCAACAAGGTTACAAACAATTGGATGTGAACTCACTGTCCAAGCTCGGTAGATTGGATCAAACGCACCAGGATTACCAATATTAACCCTGATTGCAGTCGGTGAGGAAACCTTCATGTCATTCAGCCAGCCATTAGCATGTAATGGCATCAGTTTTAGAGGCAAACCCATTTCTTTCAGCTCTTCCACTGGATCATCATGGGCATAGTCGCTACAGTTAGTATAGGAACCCATGCAGATCTTCGCAATCAAAATTGGCAAACAGTCGAAGGCCTTGTTCTTGTCAGCAAATCCTAAGTTAGACTCTCCTGTCTATGAAGAACCACAAATATTCAGTTTCTTCTTGCCATCAAATCCATTTACAATGAAAGCAAAGCACCAGCGCAATCATACATATCAGCTAACTGCTCAGACAAATGCAAAAGTGAAGGGAACAATGCTTATATGCATACTTCACGAAGCCCCTGAATGCCAGCCTGATCAGAACATTGCAGAAGGAAAGGTAACAATGTTTATATATACAATACCAAGGCACCGAGAAGTACTAAAGACTTGCAGAGGAATCTGATGCAGCAAGCAACTTATTAGTTTGGAAGTCAAAAAAGCTTAGCTAGGTATCAGGGATTAATGAAATCGGTGGCTTCAAGTCAACAACAACTAATGAGACAAAGTCTTACGGAGAACTACAGAATCCTCCGTACACACACATCAAGGCATTGACATATGTTACTCAAATAAACATAATGAATTAGGATTTAGAGACAGCACCGTCAACTGCATGCCAATGTTCACACACAGGCATGACGGCTTTATTACATAGTCATATATTATATATACTATGTAGAAGAATCAAGCAAGCAACAACTATGCGTAAAGAAGTTTGGATACTCCAAGACAACAAGGGAAAATTATGGGGGAATGGAATTGTCTGACCACACATGTCCGAGAACAATATGCAGTAAGCACTGACATCTTCTGTAACTTCGGCAGTTGGTACGCTGTAATGAAATTCTACTCGCTGCAGACAACCTAGTGTTTGATTTTGAGATGACGAACCGAAGTTTTTCATAATTTCTTGCAGTATCATACAAGTTAAGTATATATTATTGATTAGTTAGCTTTGATTGTTTGTAAACTCCCAAATATTTCCTTTCTCTAATGTTGAAATAATTTTATGTAACTGTTTACCTGGGGAAATGAACTGCACAACTCCAACAAAAGAAACAAATTAACATTCTGTCTACCTTGATTGCTTGGCATAAGAAGAAAAGTCACGTAAAACAAGGAATGTGGACGCTGATCAATATTTAATTTAATCAGGGTTTGAAACAAGCAATCTCCATTAGGAAGTCATTGTCACTCTTAAAAAGGTCCTCTCTGAGAAACCTTACAGATTAGCAGTACAACAATGGAGTGCACTTCTTCTACCAATCAAAGAAGCATTTGACTAGATGAGGCAAAACTCAAAGGACTTGTAGCAGTACAGCAACGGGACACACTTGCAAGCCACAAAAAAAATTCAGCTTGGTCAAGGCATGACTAGATGAGGCAAATCACATCATGGCGTGATAGAGCATCAATACGATGCGTTATTTGTCATCACATTTGAAGGTCGATGCAGTATGAATGGTTGTAAGTCAAAGACTCAATATATTAGTTGGCAGGGTTATAGTCTACCTGATGGTGTCTGAAAGTCATATATGTTGTCGACTCATTCTATGTTCTATTTTATCGAGATTCGTTATGCCATTATTTAAGGTTGAGACTGAGAAAACTGAAAATGTCCTGCCAAGGAAACACACAACGTATAAAAAAGAAATAAACATAGAGTAACAAGTTACATGGAAGTAAATGAAAGGTGAGGACACTACGTAAATTGTAAAACTATTGTTATATATGAAGAATATAAGGAATTTCAATAGCAGTTTACCAAAGAAATTGAAATCTACCTTTTTATATTACAAACCAACCTTGAATGAGGATCCCCCCCCCCCCCCCGAGTTAACATTAACCTTGTGAACAATATGTTAACAAAGGACTAGATGCCGCAGTAAAGGAAAACGCATTGTAATTCGTTCCTGATCTGATTACCTATTTTAAAAGATCGATTAGAATGGAAGTTTCGGAAAAAGATTTTATTATTCAGGAATTTGCACCGCATTCAATTGATTGTCTCTGCATGCATCCAGATTCAAGCAAAGTACAAGTTATAATTATATAAAGAAAAGGAGGAGATTCTCACCTGGGTTCCTGATAGGAGATGACAGTGCTCGAGGGAGAGAGAGAGAGAGAGATTCGCATGTAACAGTTAATGAAACCGGAGAGAAGACATGAAGAGCGACACAGAAGGTGGCTATTTATAGGTAGAGCGTAGAGAGATGCAGGCAGGAACGAACGAGAAGTTAAATAGTGAAGCTTGTGTCCATTCACTTCAATCCATTTTTTCCCCTTGTTTTTGGAGTTTTAGCTTCTAATCAGGATACGATGTTTCAGGAAAATATCACTTGATGGAACTGTTTGGTTTGCAGTCACGTCAAATACATCATTACTATTTATTTAGATATATCTTGTTGTTGTTATCCCTAGAAGCTGATGTGGTCCAGTAAGTCGACAAGAAATTGAGGATTTTACACTATAATCGTTGTAACCTTTGCCATTTGCTTCTTTTTATTTATTTTTTTGCACAATAGGGGCAACCCCTGGAATTTCATTACTTACGCAACGAAATTACATGCAGTCCAAACCGAGTTCATGCAGAAAAGTAAATGAGTCCACTACTAAAGCGTAAAAACAAACTAAGTCGCACGGCAACTTCTTATTATTGTTGTTTATTAGTTTATCTCTTCTCTAGGTGTTTTTTCACACAATGAAAAAGCAATCTGGCTCTGTCAACCGTTCGGTCACATTTTGACCAACCTTCCATATATAGCTGTAGGACCGTGTCTTATTGGGGGATTTCTGATTGATGTCCAGGAGTGACAAACCTTGTCTTACCAATATTTGACAATCTTGACTACAGTTTTGTTCGTTACTAAAATTTAGTAAGGCAAATACTCGATTTCTTCTAGTTTTAATATGCTCTGTATATTCTGAGCTAAGGCTAGTCAGACAGCACAGCTGGAGTTGCTTGAAAGAGGCTCGTGTCTATCTGCCTCCGTATAGTAAACCATGATAACACTTTTATACTCAGTCTGTAACATGTGCCATGCTCTCACTTGCTCCAACAGAAATTCAGGTTTATGCTACCCTAAACAAAAAGATCTTATTAGCAAAAAAAAAGGAAAAAAGAGATTTGCTCTATCTCTCCTCCTAGGGGACAAAAATAATCAATGTTTATGGATTCAACAATGCGACCTTTTCGTGGCATGACCAAGTCTTTCGTGGAGAATTCGAATACTGCTAAGCGAAAAGCAGACTTCTGTCATGGTGGCTATTTTAATTAGTTTTTTTTTGGTCTGACAAGAGGATTGATGGATGATGTATATTGCACAAGACATAACACTTGACGCCACATCTCTCCTCTGCTCTCCTCGACTCCTCTTCATCTGCACGACCATATATTTCTTAATGTAATACTTCCTTCTCAGTCTTTTTGTTTCTTCCTATACAGGGACGATTTATTCATGCTCAACACAATGCTAAGCATTTTTTAATTGTTTTAAAAAGTATGTATAAAGTTTTTTTAATCATAATCTATCCATCCCAAAATATTTGCAATTCTAAGTTTGGTCAAAGCCAAACATTTCTATCTTTGTCTAATGACTTTTTATAGTTTAACAAAACGCAAAGTACATATTATAAAAATATTTTTCATGTTGAATCTAAAAACATAAACCTCATGTTGTTGAACTACAGGAATTGATAGAAACTGTTGATAGGAATGCTTATGTTTAAGCAGACCTAGGACCACAATCAGGGATATCTAGCTTCTTAGAAATTACTGATCTGATGTAGTATGTGCATATTGCACCAAATAATGCTTGTGTATTAATTTTGAACTTTAGATTCAAAGTTTTGAATGCTGAGAGAACAAGACCTTTCATGAAACTTTAGTACTACTTTACATGAACCACGTGCATCAGTTGTCCTAAACGGACTGATGATTGTGCGAAATGCTGCAGAGGTTGGTATTTTTTAGTTCAAACTAGCTCTAAGTCTTAAAATTTTGTCTGAAAGAACACTCGCCACCTCTGACCAGATACATGAAAAAGAGCAAACAACTGAAAGAAACAACACAGCAAACCTCCAACTTGCTTCAGCTTGTCAATTTCATGCAAGCGGAAGGCACAGGTCAGAAGTTTACCTTCAAAGCCAAATAACAGTTGAAAAGAGCAGCCTGTCAGATGGCCACACAAAAGAGAACAGAAGAAAAGGCCTTTGGTTGGCTCAGTCCCGACAACATGCTTTTACTGTTGATACATCTTGGAAGAATTTAACCCTCACATGCTATAGATGTTACTGCCTCCAGATTATCATTGATGTTGTCCTCCAGACAACACTTCTTACAATTAGTTTTTTTTTTTCCTCTCTGGGTACACAGGATAGCTGTGAAACTTTATATTAAGATAAGATGAATGAGTTTTAGTACTTTTACATGTGCACTGAAAAGACTCGCCAAACTCATACATACATATATACATACCTAGAACACGTTTTACTGGGAAACTGTTGCCAAACTCATTCATGCATAGATTGCATTACACTGGGAAACCGCTACAATCAACTGTGCAAAAAAGGAACTAACTCAAGGCGTGGTCACAACACAATGGCGCAGGTTGCCCAAGCACTTGGTACCAGTATGTATTAAAATTGCAAGCCCCACGTGGAAGGCAGCTACAAGGCAATCATGCAACTGATGATCTACCTGTCTTCCATCTGCAATTCTCTGTACATGAGTCTATAAAACATCAAATTACTCCAGATACCCATGTAATCTAGGAATCATCACGCTGATCCGGACACCTAAGAAACCCCCACATGCACACATGTTCTCTGCTATTGTGTTCAGGGGGTTTACATCATATCTAATTACATGAGAGATCTTTATGTCTGCTTCAGTAGTATAAATACCCGATTGGGTCCGATCCGAGTTTCATGGATGCGGCCAAGATGACGGAGGACCTGGACAACAATGGTAGATGCATGTAACAAAACCATTTACAATGCAAACAAAATGAGCATGTAATGTAACATATATTTTTGCAGCTGTTTTAGCAAACTCTACCAAGAACCTTGCTAAATGGATGCCCTTACTAATGCACTTATAGCAGACTGGAGTGCACCATGAGTTTTGTCATGAGGTTACATGATACATGTAAAAGGCTTTGTGTGTAGCAACACCAAAAGTGCACATATTAAATTGTCTATTTAATAACTGAAGCGTAATTCCTTAGTTTACAGAATATGGTATTTTCTTCCACAGATTAGATTCACAGCATATAAGCTTCTCTTCCTCAAGTTTGACGATGGAGATTATTGTAATCAATTTATTCAAAATGATGTAAGCAACAATTTACCAAAATATAAGTAGCTTTAATAAAACTCCATCGCGAGTATACTTCAGTGATATAAGTGAATGAAATGAAAACAGTATCATTTAAGCACATCTTCTGCCTCCACATCATAACATTCACAGTAGATGTCGAAGTTGTATATACTCACAGTAAGAATAGCTTTGCCAGAATTGTCAAGTTTTAGACCAGGGCCCTTAATGTCAGTTTCCAGGAAGAAATGCTTCCCTTTTACTTCCTTAGTCGCAGCTATATCTCTCAGTTCCTGAACAGAAATTACAAATGAATTTTTGAATAAAATGAGGAGGTAAACCTGGTTGATGACATTTTCAAAGAACTTACCAAAGCTTTCTCCCATGTATCTTCTGACAGCTGCAAGAACAGTGACACCATTCAACACTCAATAGACAATCATACAGTAGAAACAAGTGTCCACAGTCAAAAGGTGGAAGGAATGAAACAAACCTTTTTCTTAGGGCATGAAACAAGATGGGCATTGGCATCTGCATATGTAGCCACTTCGTTTATTGCAATGTTAACCTTTTCCATAGTTAGTCTTCCCCTCATATAGCTACATCGACAACAGAACACCTTAGTTGTGCAAGACGTAGCAACAGCATGCAGATTTGTTCAGCAGTGTATAAATAGTAAGGGAAAAAGAAAAAGAAATTGCAGATTGAGAACTAACGATGACAATGAATCAAGCTCCTCAGCCGAGATGTACAAACGAGGTGCAGGTTCTCTTCCCTTCTTCTCAGGCACAACAGAACACATCAGTTAAGACCACAGTTGTAACTTTTCATGCAAAGAAATGCAGCTAGAACTGCACAGATCAAGTAACTTACCTTGGGGGCTGCAACTGGCTCCTCCTTGATCATGAAATCACGCTCAGTAACTTGTGGAACATTGGAGTCCAAATCAAAGCATTCCGACGAGATCCTGGAACACAAGCAACATGATTTTTCATTGCTAAATGACTCGTTTATTGCAATGTTAACCTTTTCTATAGTTAGTCTTCCCCTCATATAGCTACATCGACAACGGAATACCTTAGTTGTGCAAGACATAGCAACAGCATGCAGATTTGATCAGCAGTGTATAAATAGTAAAGAAATTGTAGATTGAGAACTAACGATGACAATGAATCAAGCTCCTCAGCCGAGATGTACAAACGAGGTGCAGGTTCTCTTCCCTTCTTCTCAGCCACAACAGAACACACAGTTAAGACCGCAGTTGTAACTTTCATGCAAAGAAATGCAGCTAAAACTGCACAAGATCAAGTAACCTTACCCTGGGGGCTGCAACTGGCTCCTCCTTAATCTTGAAGTCACGCTCAGTAACTTGTGGAACATTGGAATCCAAATCAAAGCATTCTGACGACATCCTGGAACACAAGCAATATGATTTTTCATTGCTAAATGAAGGCATAAATAAAGCATACTGATATAATTTCGAAAAATACCTTGATGCATTCTGTACCATAGGAGTAGCAAACACATCCTCATGCATCCCAGAAGGTAAGTTTGCAAGCATGTGCTGCAGCCTCTCCTGCTGCTTCATGGACCGCTCGACAAGTTTCTGCATATGGATTCAGTGAGGTCAACAGTGAGAAATCTACCAACAATCTATTGTCAACCTATTGAACCGAATTGGTTCAGGAACAAAGGAGCAGGCACAAAGTGGCCAGAAGAGGAAGAAAATATATCCACTGCCCCCCAATAAGCCAATTCATTGTGCAATTTCCTCAACCGCACAAAATTATTGTTCGTGAAGGTCCAATTTCACCATCCTAGGATACCAACCTAGTTCTAACCTTATCATCCATCCCAACAGCAGGGTAAGCTAGCCCCATTTCTAACCAAACAGTCAAACACCTCCATCTGTGCACAATTTGCAAAGGGCCCATTTGCAAAATGGTGTGTTTTACGCCCACTCATTCTGCATTCTGCTGAAGCAACTGGCGGAACTAGCGCCTGGAGAGAGATCGTGACTCAACGGGAGCACCATCTCTGGCAAATCCGACGGCGAATGGGACAAAGAACCGTACCTTGGCCTGGGGGATGGCGTCCCGCTCCTCCTGAATGCGGCGGCGGATGGCCTGCACCTGCGACTCCAACGCCGTCACCGTCGCGTCCACGGCGGTGAGGTCGGGCATCACCGTCGCCGGGAACACTGCGAACCGGGGGGGGGGGGGGGGGGG
>LAPY01001726.1:48844-66070 GCA_000970635.1 Eragrostis tef
GAACGGCCTCCACGTCGCCGCCGCCTCCACGGCGGCCAGCGCCGTCGCGCTGCAGTGGTGGGCGTCGTCAGTCCTCGACGAGGCCCGCGCGGCCGGGGACGGCGGGGACTGGCTCCCCCCCCGTTCCTCGTCCTCCTCCTCGCGCTCAAGGTGACCGCCCTTCCCATTTGAGGTGCTTAGCTTTCTAATTTAGGGGCGAGGCGCGTGCGATTGAAGCCGCTGTGGGCTCGAACCAATGAATTGGCGACTACATGTGTCAGCTAGCCACGCGATATAGGATTGTTGCTGCGTATCTTATTCAGTTAATTCTGATGGATTAATGAAAGCCGTTGTCTGCTTGAACTTGTGCAATTTGCTTACCTGACATAAACGGAGAGCTGAAACATGGACCTGAAATGGAGGTGCTTTAGCTGATCAACATGTTGCTTCAATGTGTGATCTGAACCTAGGAGTGAGTGTTGGGATATTCGAAATGCATGTGTTAGAAAAGTGCAAGTGCTGGTGCATATGTGCACATTTAGTTACTAGTCCTTGGCTTATGCAGTTCTGCAAAAGTCAAGAGGTTAAATGTCGAGAACGTATGCTTTGTGGTATAGCTGAGTGAGGAATTCTTGCCATTGTAATGGGATGGGCATGATCATCAGTTTCAAATTTCGATTCCTAGGGTGATAGCGGTAAATTGGCAATATATGGATATGGATAGGAGGGCGCTTGATTGCCAGGTGGGAATATTGATGCAATTGTTGGGGCTAAGTCACCACGACGCTTCCTAATGCTGCAACGGGTTGCAGTGCTGCCTTGCTACCTATGCCTGTAGCGCTACAACAGGTGCAGAAAAATAGCAACAAAGCCATCATCTGCCGTCATGCAAAATTTGATAAATTACATTTGTGCAAGGAGAAACAAAAAAGAGAGTTCATAATAGTAATGGGTCAAGGGTCTGAAATGTATAGTTACAACCTGTAACTATTAGAGATGATCTTCTCTTTTCATTGCGACATGTACAAGATTTTGTTGAGTCGTAGATGATCACATGCACTATCCATTCATATTTTATTTACATCTTTTTATGCACTCTCATGCTATCGCCGTTGGTAGCACCTCAAGAGGTGATAGCATGGGAAGTGCTCTCAAGGCACTGCTTCAATATCAAATGGTGTGCCGTAGTAGGCTGGAATGTCAAGAAGGATAGATAGCATCAATATCAGCTATGATTCTTGTTATTTTATTTCAGAGGATGCTTTTTTACTTTTCTATCTGTTGGCGTGGAATTCTGCTCAGTGGATCTGAGCGAGCAAGAACAAAGTGTTAATATTGTTGGTTTTGCTTCTTCTGTGCAGACTCTCTTTTTTGTTCAGCTAACTTCCTTAGAGACCAGAAAAGTTTTGGAGCACATCATTAACTATGTAATTTACAAGGTAGTTTCTCTCTGTCAATTTTATGATCATACTTGGCATCGTAAGAGTACTTCTTGCATTGGCTTAGCTGAATGTTCTAACTGCTTCCAGCAATCTCCCTAGTTCCTAGTAATAAACATGTGCTGCTTAGCCTTTTAGTCCCTGCATAAAAGTGTAACATGACATATATTAATTCGAATCATCTTCTACCACCATGTTAGTATGCATGGCAAGCTGTTATTTTCATTTAACGCGTATATGTATAACAAAACCTGGTGTAATTAATTTCTTATTCAAAATATTTTACTCATCAGTAGTTAAGGCTCTTGCTGATGTTATCACCACCAAGCATATTTAAATATTAGTGTAGCATATAGTGGCATTGAAATACCAGTTATAATTTGATTATATTTTTTTCTTGAACAATAAAGGATGAGCTTGATTGTATTCCAGTTTTGCACTTTATAACATTGCTAGTTTCATATTTATACCATGGCTCGTGTTCACCTTGCACTAATACTAATGTTCATAGTTGATACTGTTAATCTACGATTGTACGATTGTAACATGGTACGATTGTAACATGAGTAACAAAGGCTTTATGAGGAGTAATGGATCAGAGAATGTAGTCTGATACTGCTAAATGCTTTCATAATGTTTTGCATGTCCCCCATCGCTTATATTTAGTAATAACTGCTGTTCTCAAAATGCCGTAGACAATTTTTGCACTCTGAAACTCTTCATTGAAGCTCAGTTATCCTTTAGATGCCTTTTGCTTGCTTCGTTGCCATCCATTTATTCATATAAATGTTGTTATTCATTTATTTATGTGGTTGTGGTCTGCAATTAAACTAAATGTCTGGGGCATCTTTTGTGATGCAATGACTATATGTTGTATTTCAGGGAGCGTTTCTCCCACTAGTTGTGCCTCCTAATTCTCAACAAATCATCCTTTGGTCATCTTGGTTGGTCGTTCTTTGTTCACTGAAGGTACTGTGTGCAACTTGCGCTTGCTTAGATTCTATCCAGCTCATGAACTGAAATGCATGTCACATCCAGATGTTTCAATCATTGGCCAGAGAACGTCTGGAGCAGCTCAATGCTTCTCCCTCAGCAACTCCATCAAAATATTTCCGCGTGTACTCTGCATTGCTGCTGGTTTTATTGACTGATCTACTATGGTACTATCTCTTGTTAACCTGCATCTGGCCATTTTACTGTACCACTGCAGTTTTCGTCTTACCTGCTATGTTGGATAGGAATTCTAAATACCGATGTTGTTAGTGCAAAGAGCTAGGTCCGAAATCCTGTTGTATCTTGTTGGGTTATCATCAGGAACAGAAATCCCTATGGGTACTGGTGTTTCCTAATACAGAGAAACTTTGATCACTGTAGAGTCTATTTCAAATGAGTTCAAGAACTAGTGTACTTTGGAGGCTGAGTGAATCAGGGCAAATGTAGAACACTCGGAGAGAAAATATAGGAAAAAGACACATTGCTGGATATCTAGAATCCAATGGGAAACGGGTCTGTTAATGAGTTGTGGTATTTGTCCATAATTCAAGGAACGTAGTCTGTATAGTATGAACTCAAAACAAAAAAGAAGCAATCAATTAAGCCATCTATATCCTCTGTAGCCTGCATATAGTATGAAGGACTGTTTATATGCATTGGGTGTCAACTTCCATCATGCATCGGAAGTCAATTATGATTTTGGTGTAAAAGCTATATGGGTTTTAAGCACACCCTTCCACTGTCCTTATTAACGTCCGTTAATACAGAATCTTTTAGCTTGATATGTTCTTATTTATTTATAATGTAATCATTCAATGGACAATTTATCATATACCATGTTTCCTTCAGCTATTCTGTCTCTTATTATGGTTACAGTATTCATAATTTTAAAAGGTTAGGACGCTTTATTTGATTTGATGGTTGTTCTTTTCTATTCACTGGATCACATATGGGCTATTTTTCTGACTTCCTTTCACCAGGATGAGGCTCTGTGTGGGCTTCTGCAGCTCCTGTAACTCCAAATTATTTTGGCTTCTGTTCTTTGAGCCACTTAGTATTGCCTTTGAGACACTGCAGGTAATTCGTTGTTGGAACTATCTCTTGTCGAGTCCTTCGATTATTTAGCCTGGAATCTTGATTCTTATCAATATAGAAGCTGGGTGCCTGTGTGTTGCTACAGATCTCAAATGAACTATTGTTATGACCGTAGAACTCTATTTCTGACATCTACGTTTGCAAATATTTTAAAAATAAGATTACTTGTAAAACTTAATCAACAAGTCACAAAGAGTAATAACTCTTGCACAGATACTCACATACTCCAAGAGGAGTACACGCAGTTACACAAAAAGTCGCACAAAATTTTCCTGTTTGAGGTGGTTGAGCGTACTACAGCCTTCAAAGCAATCAAGATTAACTGTGTTCTTGAAAGCTCTCAATACTGTTTATCCTCTTTTTTGTGTAGTATAAGATAGACTGCTCCCAAAGCTTTTATAAAGTTTATCTGCTTGTACTTTTGTGGTGCTGATGAATCTCTTCTGGCCTCACATAATCATTTTTGGGCAGTCTATCATGGTGCACGGATTCCAGTTGTTTGACATTTGGCAGCGACATCTTATGGACAGTGGTGCAGACTTCCTTGATTTCCAAAAATCATATAAACAAGCAGCAGGTGATACTCTCTCTGTTTCTTATTATAAGTTGTTTTGTACTCGGGCATGAGAGTTAAGGGTAGGTGAAAAAGTAGAGAGTGCAGAAAATGAGGAAGAGTGAAGGATGAGGGAGATAGAGAGAATGCCATGTAATGTGAGAAAAATTTCAAACTCTAGAATGACATAGTGTGAAATGAGGGAGTATGTCACTATTTTCTCATCTGTGATTAGCTTATGACCCAAATACTAGTTGGCTACCAATGTGGTGCATTCAAGATCTGATGTGCGATTCTTGTTGATGTAATTTGGAGAGGAATATGAATTCAACATGCAGAAAAGTAGACATCCTGGAATCCATTCAAACTTTGTAAACTTGAACCAACATTGTTATAAATTAACTGAAAAAAAGTAAGTAGTACATTTTTTTTAAAAAGATGGTTCCATATTGTTTTTTCATGGATGCACTAGGGTTTGCCAGTATATGGCAGTGCAAATCAGCATTTAAAGTTACTCTCTGTAGAGTGGAGACCGTGCCAATGGCCAAACACACTACTTTTGTCACTTCGTGACCAGAGTAATTTTTTTTTTCTTTTACCTTGTGGTTTCCTTTGCTCGTCTGATACTGGTTTTTAGTTACCCTTGGTGACTTGCTGTTTACATCTTGTGCCAAAGAAATTACTGTTTCCGAAGGAGCTGTGCTGCATTATCTTTTGAACACCTTTTCAGTTTAAGTTGAGCTGGACCACAGTTTAGCCGTTGTGCATGGCCTTGCTGATGTCTCCAACTTCGCCAGGACCTAATCATCCTTCATAACTGCAGGATCTTTTTCTGAATTGAGAGGCAAGCTTATCAGGAATTTTGGTTTTGCTATTGACCTGATAAGCTTGTTGATGTCACTTGGTCATTACTCAATGATCTTTTGGCTCCGTGGTATGGCGCTTCATCTTATTGATGTGGTTCTCTTAGTTAACTTGCGTGTAAGTGAGCCATGCACTTGTTAACATTGCTGGTTATGTTCAAGACTTCAAAGTGATGTATACTGATATCTTAAATTTTCAGGCTCTTACAGCTTCGTTTTTAAAGAGGATTAAGACTTACATAAAGTTACGAAAGGCACTTAGTTCACTTGATGGAGCACTTCCAGATGCTTCATATGATGAAATCTGCGCATATGATGATGAATGTGCCATCTGCAGGGTAAATACTATCCTTTCTTTGCGGATTTGATGTGGTGCTTGATTGCTTGTGTATCTGAATTTTGAATTGTTCTTGCAACTCGTAGGGACCCATGGCTCGAGCTAAAAAGTTGTCCTGCAACCATCTGTTTCATCTAGCTTGCTTGCGATCTTGGTATGTCATGTCTTACTTTTGTTGTAGTGCAATTGCAACTTCATATCCTTATAGTTCATATCCCTCACTCTCGTGAGGAGAACCTTTTGACTTATTATTCTACATTATCCTGGAATGTTGCACGGTTTCCTATAGTTTCATGAGGAAGTACTGCAGTCTGCAGTAGCTATGGATAACTATGTTCATGCTAATTGTTAGCTGATGTTATGAAGTCCAAGGTAGCTAGTGTCCTGATACAGGTCTGTGAAGAAGGGTAAACTTTTATTAGGGTTTGTTGGTTTGGTACTCAAGCTTTCCCTACCAGAAATTAGTCATTTTAGTTTATTCTGGTATAGCTTGGTTTGCTGCGAAAATATTCGCTCACCCATCATTCAGCAGTACAACTTATGCCCCTGTTTTTATTTTGGTTGGAGCAAGGAGAATTCATGGGGGACGTGAGTTGTATTGCTAAAACATTGGGGAGCCAGTTCCCACCAACATATAACGGGACTACGGGGCACGATTCAAATTAGCACTTAAAATTCTGATCTGATATGCCCTAGAATATCTGGAATAATCTTTATGAAATTGAATTTGGAGTTTTTACTTGTGTATAAGAAGAGGGAATAAAATATGAATGAGTAGCTCTAGCTGTGAGTATAGAAAGAAGTAATGTTTTAGAATTTCCCTATAAAGAAAGAGATATTAGCTTAATATGTTGTGCATCATATGTATACCCGAAATCATATCCTTTTTTATTTAAACTATGCTGCTATGTGTAGGTTAGATCAAGGGCTTATGGATGGTTACTCTTGTCCAACTTGTCGAAGACCACTCTTTCTTTCATCTGAAGGACATGTGAGGTCTACGACCGCGGAGGTTGAAAATGTTCAGCGATTTGCGGAACAGCTTAATACGGGGCAGAATCAGCTGAGGGTTCCTGGTAGTGAACATCCTGTTGAACAGCATAACACTTCAGATGCTGTTTGGAGGTATGTATTGGCAACTTGGATCATTCTATCATTTAATTTTTATGTGTTCAATGTATTCGCCTTTGATAATGGTGTGAATGGTTTCTGATTACCTTAGCAGTACCATTTACTTCACTCTGAGATACTCCACGTCACTTTTAAGTCTGCTGGGGGAACAAACAATCCCATCAGTCTAGTGATAACTCAAATTCGGGAGCCATTTCTGATATTTTTATTTTTTAAATTGTAATTAACCTAAGGAGATTTCCTTGCTCGATGGTGAAATAGGTGCTTTAGCTGTGTAAATTAAGGATCTTAGACTGACTCCAACAGTGGGGGAGACCTATACCCCATATTAGGTGTTGAAAAGCATCAACATACAACACCAAAACACTGGTATCTCCAAAAGAACACCCAGACCTTTTACTCGTCTCCTTCCTTCATCCTCTGGCAAAGCTCACTTCCGCCATACCAACACCCGTCACAGCCGCCGCAGGGACGTCCTTGAGCGCCCAGCATCGCCGCCTGTAGAGCTCGCATGTGGCGTAGGAGCAGTGCTTAGCCAAGGACCTCGCTGATTCAGTGGCATGCAGCAGCTCCACTATGAACTCGTCTCCATCAAATGAGCTTGCCTTCGTGAAATTGATGTGGGATCCGCCTTGTCTCCACCAAATCAACACGGAATTTCCATAAAATTGACGCAGATTCATGTTCGCGTTCAGCAAATCGATCCTGAATCGATCTTGCGCATCAAAATTGGAACAGGTGCGCATCAAAATTGATATGCAATTAGGCAGCAGCTCACGCACGGCGGGTGTAGCACTGCAGCAGACGTGTGACTCGGGGAAGTCGGGCACGGGGGCACGCTTGTGAGGCAGCGGCGTCTCCGGCAGTTGGAGGATGGGCGCGGACGATGTTGCCCGGCTCGAGCTCCCCCGTGCCGCGCGCATGGAGCAGGCTGTCACCGCGGCGGCAGCGGAGGCACCATGGGAATCTCCCGTCGCCGCGTCGATTCCGCCGGCCACACCATGGGAGGGGCTGGCGCGCTCGAGGGGGGATGGGGCGGAGGCGGGGCCGACGAGGACGAAGTCGGAGGGGGACGGCTCGGTGCGGCGAGCGCTGGGTTGCGGTACGGCGCACCCAATTACTAGGTCACAGGCCGCGCCGTCTCGATAATGGGGAGGACCTGAAGGTCTTCTGTTGGAGGGTGTTTTTGGACGTTTTAACACCTATTTTTGGTATTAAGTGGGAAATAGGACTCCTGTTGGAGTCAGTCTTAGCAGTAGAAAGTGGGATGCGGCTTGCCTGCTCCCGTGCCTGCTCCCGCCACGTGGTGCCATTTTATTTGTCCCGCGTTTCTGGTGGCCCAGCCTCATTAAGCAGTGACCAACGCCGTTAGCTCGCTGCCCACGCGGCGGTAAAACAAAGCAAGCACCGAGTAAGTATAATTAACAGGAGAACTCGCCATGCAGCTGCAGCTTCCTCATGAATCTGGAAACAAAGGACCTGGACCAGGAGGTCTGACTTCTAGCAAAAGCATGGCGAGGGTGTCTTAATCGTTGTTTCCTATCGCTTCTTCATATGCTTGTAATCTGTACCAGCATTGGCATCTCAGAAACTCACAGGTGGTACATCCCGGCTCGATCTTGTTGAATCAAGTGGATCTAACGAGGTTCTTATGGTGTAGCACTAGCTGCTGTAGCACGGCCGCCGGCCGGAGTTTTGCAGTTGATGTGATTAGCTACCCGGCTAGAGCACGCTCGAAGTACCGGGATCTGAGCATCGACTTCCACGGATTTAGGAATTGGGTGGAGCTCGGTGGAGCGCCTGCCATGGATTTGGGGAGAGTTGGAGAGTCCAGCTTATACCGAGGAGAGAGCAGCGAACAGAAAAAAAAATCAATTTCGTCCTTTTTTTAATTGTTATCGTGGGACCGATCAACGGGGTTACGGGGAAGGGTAACGCCATGAAGCGCACGGGTGGCGCTTGGGCCCAAAGAGCAACGGCTCCAATGGTTGGACGTTCCTTGATTTCCAAAAATCATATAAACACTAGAAAGTGAGGACATTATTTATATCAATGGCTGTGTGCATTCCATAAAAGAGGGATGATTGCATGGGTAGGGGAATGGAATCAATCTGTTTCGTGATCAGTTCCTGCCAGCTTCATTTCAAATTTGTACACTTGTACAATTGATTTTGAAAAAATTAAGTTTACCTTTTTCATGTTAGGCAAAGTGTATAGAAATATCTTTTTGAAGTGTTGCTGAAACCAGATACCAGTATTAGTTAGCTCGTGTTGATGTTGGACTGGAATGATTGTTGATTTAATGAATGAACTTGGGTGAGGTGTTCACATAAAATATCTAAGGAGATGGTTTGATTTTGCATCGGTGATAGTGTAAGTAGTTATTACCATCGTCTCTTTATCATACTACTGTAATATATTCTATTTAGTTGTGCTATGACAGATGCCAACCTTTGATTCCATAATCTGACATTTCTGGTGTTGCAGAGGTGCTGGTCTTGATGCTAGCTGGGTTCCACCATGGTCAAGCCCTGGGATGGACAACCCCAGTTCCTCAACTGCAGTGAGATCAGTAGGGCTTACTAGAGTTCAGATGATGATGAGGCAGTTGGCTTCTGTATCTGACAACTATGGGCACACTGATGCCACATGGAACCTGTGGCCTGAGCCAATGGCAGGGTCATCGCTTGTTCCATCGTCTTCCTCAATGCCTAATAGTTCACCTGCTGCTGGATTGCGGCTTCGAGGCGCTTCAGGTACTGGTAATGGAAGTAGGTCAGAGTTACTGACCATGCTAGATAGAGTTCGGGAAGTTTTACCTCATATCCCCGACGAGTTGATTATGGAGGTAGATCTCTGTTTTGCACAAATTGAAGTTATTCTTCAGAATTGTACATGCACTGACACATTTTTATAAAAATATTTGTTATTGTAGGATTTGATGAGGACAAACAACGTAAATGCTACTGTGAATAATCTTCTGCTGATGCAATAGTAGATAAATCAGCATTGAAACATAGCTACGATGTTTACCGCTACAAGCTTATATGAAAAAAAAAGGCTGTATAGTTAAAAGGCGAACCTGGGGTGTAAAAACACTCTTGGTTCCTGTAATAATCTTTTCTTTTTAAATTTTGTTGCCGCCAGTTTGTATAGCAACCATAGTTGTATAATATCATGCTCAGTATGCTGTAGGTCAGTGTATGTATAAAAATATTATCATCCAAATAAAATTGTTTTTTGTTGCATAGATGAGAATACTGGCCAACCTGAATAATGGCATTTGGAACTAGCTGGTTGTTCCAGCATTTTCGTTGAGCGGGAAGTGTAACCTGCAGCTTTGATGAAATTTGGGCAGAAAGGAAAAAATGTCTTTTCTGTTTGGCACTGGAAAATTGGAGTTTCTATGTATTCATCTGTGCTATCCGTGACTTATGTCGTTAATCTATGCTTGTATAGTCCAGATCTGTGTCTGCAGTGAGCAATATACAATACATGAGGCGGGGTAGGTTTACGCATTTTGTTCTTTGGATGCTATTTGGTTTCCTGTTGGTTAAAGAATCTCCTTGATTGAAGCGGGATATCAGACGTTGTACAAAATGGATACAAAAGAGAAGCATTGATAGTCACGACTCAGTTTAACGCTCCAAAAGACAGTTCGAAATGCGCAAGATGACGAGGAACGTGTACAAACTATGCCCTACCGCATGCCTCGTGCCGTATTCGTCTGTTGAGTGGCATTTTTGAATTGCCTCTACCTTTGCGGTAGCGCAGAGCAGTAGAAAGATCAATACATACTGAGATAGTAGAAAATTGTTCACAACAGGAGTCAAAACAATAGCCCATGACCTATATTATGATGGACAAATGCATTCTTATGCCCAACAAATTGCATCCACATGCCCTTTACAAGAGAAAAATAGAACGGGAAGAGGTGAAATGAACATGACGGAACAATAAGAAAAAAAAAAACAACCGTCTCAAACATATGTTATGGTAGGGAAAAAAATATATGTGTAGTTCATGGACAACGAGTGATTGATTAATGGTTGGGTCTGTGATGCATTGTTCTTGTTGTTGTTTGTGGATGATCAGTTGGTCCGGCTCTTGACGATGTCCAAACTCATCTCGCTGGGGTCTGTGGCCTGGATCTCACACTGGATGCCATCCAGCTCCCTCCTGAACCTGTCCTTGGAGCTGGCATACAGCATCTTGCTCCTAGTCCTCGCAGTGTCAGGAGACCTACGCATGCGAATGTTTTTTTTGTTCATCATCGAAATACAGAGATGATGATGCATCAAGTATGTGGTGGCCAGTTTCATGAAAGGAAGATGACGACGAGAGATGTAGTACCATGAGAAGAAGAATATCTTGCTCTTCTGGCAGTTCTCGACGGTGGTGAAGTCGAGGTCGTAGATGGCGTAGCGGCACTCGTCGGCGGGGAGGCTGTCGGTGAAGTCGCCGTAGCCCTGGGTGGGCTCGCCGAGGCGCTCCACCTGAATCTCCATCGACTTCTCGTCGATCTTGAACACGATGAACCGGAAGCTCCGCTTCGCCTTCAGCTCCCGGAACTTCACCTTGCACGCATCGTGCACAGCCAGACCGGACGCAGAGTTCGCCTGCATACATAGTATTCAGAGACATTGTACGATAAGACCAACGTCGACCAGCCAATGAGTTTCTTTCAGAAAAAAAGATTGATCAGGAAGCAGAGCATCTGAAGAACATTGCAAAGGGAGGAGCAGGGGAGAGATTAGAGAGGAGCCGAGGAGGTATCACCATGGCTGCGAGCTTCCTGAGTTGTTTTCTTCTCCCTGCGCAATGCGATAGAGAGAGAGAGAGAGAGAGAGAGAGAGAGAGAGAGATGGAGGAGATCGAGGTCAGGTGTTTGTTGCAGGCGAGAGGCAGGGAGAGAAACGCGCTGGAGACGAAAAGAAAGCAGAGGAGAGGCGGGAGAGGAGGGAGGGATGCATGCGCTTGGTTGGCGCCACGTCTCGGACGGGGGGAAGCAGGCGATGTTTGACTTGGTCCGTCACCTCTGTTCTTGTTATGTTTAGGCAGGGATCAAGCCCCGAGTTTCAAAAACACACACACACACACACAGAGAGAAAATTAAAAAAGGAAGATCATGCTCCCCATGCATTTAGACCCCTGTCACGAGTCAGAGCCCTGGCCATGATTTGCATATGACAGCTCGTTTAATAATCCTTTTTAATCCCATTTGATGGAGAGATGATAAGCCCCACTGACAGCTTTACAGTCTGAGTACAAGCATTTGCCCTTGCATTTTCCATTTTCCTCTCCCCTAGTGAACCGGCAGCCAACCTGCGCGCGTCTCTACTTTCTTCCCCTTTCTCATGCCGTTTCCATGGAAACAGATGATCACTCTGCTTTGACACTTTGAGCACCTCAACCTTTTTGCAATCTTACCTGCCGCTGGTTTATGGTACGTGATTCAAGATTAAGCAGGTCATTCTCTTTTATGGTGCAAGTGTGGCGATGTCTTCTTCCAGTAATCCTCTGTTTATACCTGGATCGACTGTACCATGTCTTCATTTTAGGCAGCAACCAGCCAACCCAGTATTGTATTCCTGCTTCGAATTGATAGAACTTCTGTTTTGCAAGTTTGCTACTAGTAGGAAAAAGCTGAAAGCAATTTCATCCAAGAAAAACAATTGATTTTCTTCTCGGGTCCAGTTGGGCTCACCATTCCTTGGGCCGGTTGAGCTCCACTTATGAACTCTCCCCCGGTGAAGATGGGCCGGGATTGAGATGGACTAGGCTCACTTTACATAGCCCGTCTAGATGTATCAATTCTTCCTCAGTTCCCCAAAAAATAAAAAATCTCCATTTCCCACGCACTCTTCTGATTCTGAAATGGCGGCTCTACATTAGACATTCTCACATAAAAAACAAATAAAAATATAAAATATGTAGTATATGCCACTGTGCTCCAAGGTAGTACCACTATTAGACAACAACAACTAAAAGATGGTGCTGTGAAAGAAGGTGAAAGAAACGCGTGACACCAACTAAAGGATAACGACTTTTCATGCAAGTCCAGTATAGAGGAATCTATTCAGAAAGAGGGGAACAACTACAGATTTTTCAAAAATTTAGCTCAATTTTAGACTATAACAATTCCAGAACTTGGGTCAGGTGAGGCTGTGATGTGTGGCATGTTATTCCATAGGATGGGAATCATGGGATGCGAACAAGCCCTTTGGTTACTTCACGTTGAAAGAACAAAAAAATCCACATCAATCGATTCATTCGCCGGTTAAGGACTCACTATCTTTTTCTTTCTTGTTCGGCTAACTCTTAAAAGTACATTTTTTAAGCAAGGAGGTTAAGTCAAGTCAATACAAGCCACCCAAATGTTAATCACCACACAGAGCTGGATGTGCAGGCTCCGTATCGTCGCTGGTGGGGTCAGGTCGGGCCGAGTCGAGCCCGACGAGGGTTCAGCCGTCGCCGTCGCGCTGGCGTGGCCCGGTCCATGCGTGGGCCCACAAAGCTGGCACCTCACAGGTCACTGTCAGAAAGATAAGGACGCCGTCGTCGTATATTGCCGCATGTACGCACGCTGCGGGCCCGCGCGGCACTGTCGTATACGGAACGTCCACGTTTATGGCGGGCAAACAAAAAGGAGAGAATTCGCTCTGCTCTGTTAGAGCTAGCGACATTAAACTCTTGCATATAGTGGTTAATTAAAACAAAAAGAGAGAGAGAGAGAGAGAAAGAAATAGATTTCAGTGTATAGCACATAATTTCTGCATGGTGGTTGGATCAGCAGGGGAGCGAAATGCCATGGAAGTTGTGGAATTCTCACAATCAAATGACAGCACGTCACCCACACCTGATTCTCTACCCTCCAGTCCAAGTCAAAACTGCCAATATTTCGTATCAAAAGTTTGGACTAGCGGTCGGACACAGGCAACCTTTGGTTGATGATGCACTCCAGCAAAAAGGACAAATGGGGCGCATGTATCTTTCTATTGCATTTTCATTTATTTATCATGTGTTGCACACATTCGGTAAGTAAGCTTCAGGGCAGTGAGAAAATTTGCAAAGGTCATGGTGGGAATTTATGTCACTTTTGTTATTGCTTCGAGATTAATGAAATTTCCAAGTAAAAAAAATCATAAAAACCTGGAGCATGACCATATGCTTACAAACCAAATGGTGTCGTCTGTATACTTTTCCTGTCGTATGCCTTAGTAGTAAAAAATAACATGTGAGGAAATGTTAATGGCCGAACACATCTCAGTGGAATGATAAATAAAGGAAATTTTAGGATTACACTCGTTCTGTCTTCATGTTGGGGGGCTCATATATGAAAACTTGTGATTACGTATTTTAATTCCTTGTTTGTTCTTGCCTTAAACATTACAGCAACTCCACCTTTCTTTTATTGATATGCATGTAAGAATATTGTAACTAACATGTGATTGTTGAGCTGTCGTGCTGGTTGCCGTGGAGTACGTCCAGGGTCAACGTCAACTGCAGTAGAAGTTGTTATGTTTTTATCACTCGTCGGATCTGGATCCATGCTCCTGCTTCTTAATTTGTCGCAGCAAAAGTGGGTATAACACAAACGAACCATCTTTTCTCGTCATTTAAGTCAAGCCGGCCTTTCGCTGTAGCAGTCGTACTTTACAGCCACTTCAATTTGGTACAAAATATACAGAAAAGATGAGCGACATGAAGAGAGATACACCATAGGTCCATAATTTTCCGTTTTGATAGCAAGAGACAAGAAAGATACTACTGCAAACTTGTTTATATTACAATTTTTTATGTAATATATTACAATTTTTAAGTGCGCATAACGTCACACTAACACATCATTAATTGTGCTGACAGGAGTACAAAAACTAAGAGCACCTATCTTCTAGTAGCACACATATGCAAATCCTTTCAAAAAAAAAAGAACACATAGGCAAATGCAAAGACGGTGTTGATGAGAGTCAAGAAAAATAAACGGGAGCAAGTAACGTGCATTTTATTTTGTCAGAGCAAGGGACAATTGCAAACCCACTTCATTTCCCACTGAAAACAGAAGTACAGAAACTTGCAAATTGCAATAAAGGTAGGTTAATTTTGTTGCAAAAAAAAAAAACAAAGGTAGGTTAATTTTTGGATGTCCAAGCAGGGAGTATTAAACTGAAGCATGATTGACTGTCAACCTTTCGCAGTGACAAGTACGGACGACCAACAGAAAATACAAGAATATATTATAACATGATATCAAGAAATGTATAAAAACAAATAAGCAAAAGAAAGAAGATGAAGCAAGCAAATAGACACAAGGAGAAGAGAAAAAAGATGAACAATTGATTTTTATGGCGCGGCTACGTAACCCATGATATTTAGCCTGAAAATATTTTTAAAATATTGCAGATAGATAACGTTGGCATTGTGGTTGGATAGAGAGGGAACGAAAATGACTTGAAAGTTGTTAATTCTCTCACAATTAAATAGCAGCGCGTCACCTACACCTGATTCTCTCTCACATCCGTCTAATTCAAAACTACAAATGTAAGTTCTTTTCTGAAAAGTTGGGCAACTGTGATTGGACAGAAGCAGCCTTTATTTGATAAAGACAAAAGGAGAAATGGTGCGCTCGTGGGTCTATTTCTAACGCATTTCTCTATTTGTCATGTGTTACATACATTTAACAAATGGCTGTTGGAAAATCTGCAAAGGGTGGGAATTTACATGGGTGAAGCCAAAAAAAGCGTAAAGAGTGCACAAATTCTTTTTTTAAGAAATACACAGTACAACGCAGACGCTCACAACACGCACACGCACACGCACACTTACCCCTATGAACACACGTACGCAAACCCTACCTCTATGAGCACCTCCGAAAGACTGAGCATCCGGCAGATCTGGAGATTCCCGAAGTCACCAAAGGCACCTCGTTGTCGACGAGAACGCCGCTTACCACTTAACGCATAACGCCGGTAAATCCTAAAAAATTCGCTCCCACCGAGAGTCAAACTCAGGACCTCAAAGTTGTTACTCAGTTGTCTTAACCACTAGGCCAAGACCCCTTTCACTAAAGAGTGCACAAATGCCAGGGTATCTGAAGAAAAATTTTATTAGTATAATGATGGGCCCAAATTGACCATGTATGTACCCCTCCAGAATAAGAGCATTATTCACCTCAATGCTGGCTGAGCACGTCTGATTGGAGTGCCACGAAAGAAATTAAAATTCTTGATTATACTTTTTATTCCTTGTTTGTTTGCAGGTGTTGAGGACATTTTAGACGGTACACTTTGGATGGACATTTCTTGTTTCTTTCTTGCCTTAAACATTACAGCAGCTTAATTTTTTTAGTAATGCATGTAAATATATATATTTAGCAATTAGCATGTGCTTATTATTTTGTCTTAGTGTGGAGTCTAGCCAGGTCAACATCAACTGCAGTACATGTTGCTGTGTTCTTGTTGCATCTGGACCCATGCTCCTGCTTCTAATTTGTCCTGCAAAAGTCGGTGTCCACAAAAATTAATTTATGTTTTCGGCAATTAAGTCAAGTCATTGGCTGTATCATAGGTACTATACAACCACTTCAAGCACATAAACTTAGTGAAGATTTGCGAAGATATATTTTCTGATAGCAAAGTGATGATATATGCAACTTGTTTATGTCACAATTTCTAAGTGCACATCCCGAGATAGCGCTGATTGAGCTAGCATAATTTAAAGAGGCGCACATAAAACTAACAAGAGCACTAATCTACTGGCACTGACATATGCAAATGCAAAGACCGTTGTTGATGAGTCAAGAAAAATAGACGGGAGCAAGTAACTTGAAGATTTTTCTTCTATCACATCAAGGGACAACCCCATCCATTTACACTGAAAAACAGAAGTCTAGCAGCTTGCACAGCTAAATCGACGCAAGGTTGACCGTCAAAATTTTGCAATGATGACTAGTAAGGATGATCAGGGCTAAATAGCAGAATAAATATTATCACACATGACTAATAGAAGCATACAAAAACCAGGGAGCAAGAAAGACAGAAGCGAAAGGAAGGGTCGGCATCAATCAAGCAAGTAAAGTAAACAAGCACAAGGAGAAGAAACCAAAATAGTGGAGGTGACCGGTTCAGTGAAGGGTCAATGTAGCAAGGCAACTGAGATGATGCCACCAAGGCTCACCATCCATCAGTCTTTTCTACTCCCCTGTCCTTATCAACCTACTAGTATATTTTTCTCTCCTTCAATGTGTACAGACAATCTTGATTATTATTGCCCCTGCCATTATCTCTTCTATTCACACGCTCCCTTCCGTGTTCTCTCTTTCAAGTTAGTAATAATCTCCTGGAAAGAAAGCTCCGACGCCCAACACGGCACCACCAGCAACCGCACGCCCACAACAAAACCAAACAACCATGCATGTGTTCCTCGCTCCATAGGCCCATCTATCCCTTTTCTTTGCAGTTTCCAACTCTGCCATGGTTTGGGGTTTTCAGCGACTACGTGTGGCCAGTTGTCTTCTCTCTCCTATCACCACAGCGAGATAGTTAGCGCCTTCTCTCCAATTCCTCTTCTTCTTCGTCGTCGCCTCTCTCTTCTTGAAATCAGGAAGAAATCGGCCACCAAGAGCACAATCACCTCCCTGTTGAAGGGTCGCAAGGCTACTCTGCTTCAGACTCTAAGGTATGCAAAACTGTCCTCTTGCTTAAGAGCCTTCTGAATTTGCGAAGCTTTTCTATATCTTTCTTGCAAGGTATCCTATTGTCTTCAGACCGATTTGCAAAGCTTTCCTCTGTCTCTCTCGAGGACCTGCAAAGTTCTTGTTTGTTTGGTGGTAAAGGA
>LAPY01001726.1:86508-106557 GCA_000970635.1 Eragrostis tef
GCGGCGACCTCGTCATGGCGGCCTCACGTGGTGGAGCTCCTGTGTTGGGTTTGGGGAGGAATTGGAAGCTGAATCGGCAGAGGAGGGAGAGGGGCTGGCGGCGGGGATGAATCGGCGCGACGGCGAAAAGGAGGGAGGGAGGGAGAGAGAGGACGCGATGGCGAAGGTTCCGGGCGAGCAGCTTTCTGTTTGTGGAGGGAGGTAGAAGATAACGCTTCGCATCGATCAGGATTGGAGGAGCGAGCCGAGTTGATGCATTTGTGGGGGTTGGGGCAGCGGTGACTAAAATGGATGTGATGTTTGGAGCATCTGTTGGAGTGTTTTTTGGACTCGAGGACTCATTTTCGGGTTTAAGTGGGAAATGGGGTATCCTTGAAGATATTCTAAAGGAAACAGCTGGGGCATTTTGCATAATCTATGTGTTTGTTCGGGGCGCTACCCGTTGGCAGAGACCAAACAACGTCCAAACCGTTTTTGGGCTGTAGGCTTAATCGTAATCTGAGAGTAATTTTTACAAAATGACTCTTTCTGCATAAGCTTATCAGTTTTGGACATTTGAAAATTTTTTTTGTTAAAAATGGATCTTTTTTAAGCGCCACATCCTTTAGTGCTCACCTACGCTGCTGAGCGAAATATCATATGGCGTCTACGTATGCCACGTCAGCCAAAACGCACTGAGCCTTGCTGCTGACTAGGCAGGTTGGGCGCCGCAGCCTCCGGCGCCCAAGGTATATAGCTGAGCGCTGAGTGGTTTGACGGCCAGCAACGCAACTCCTCACCGCATCTGGATCCACTGCCTTTACCCCCTTGAAAATCACGGGCGTGCAGTCAGCCTCATCTACCGTTCATTTAATCCACACCCTCCTCACCCTTCTTCCTTCTCTGGACAGCAGCACAACTCCTCACCCTCCTCCCTCTTTCGTGACCTCCACCTGCGCTCCCCGATCTCGCACAGCAGCACAACAGCACCTCCCGCACAGCAGCACAACAGCACCTCCCACACAGCAGCAGCAGCTTTCGATATCTTCCTTCTTCCTCTCTCTCCTTTTCCCTTTTTTTTTCTTTTTTTTTTCAATCCACACCAGCACTTAGCTTCAGATCCTATTCTTCCTTCAAACCAGACTCTCTCTCTCACTCTCTCACTTCAATCCCCGAACAAATCAGCACAGCAGCAGCCTCAAGTTCCAATTTCTTTCACGAGCAGCAACACAAGTGCTCAAATCTCTTGACCTTCTCTCTCCTCCTTTCTCTTCACTCAAATCCCCACTAGCATAAGGCCCGTGCTTTGTTACGGTTAAAAATAAATCATTTAAGAATTTTCTTGATATGCTGCAAGGCGAATGGATCGTGGTGATTATTGAAGCCACTGGTCAAAGGTTCAAGCAAACAATCAGAAAAAAAGACTGCCAATTCACAAAATTGGACTTCCTCTAGCTGCAGCAATGCACCGCCTAGCCGCACAGGCGAAGAGTTGCAGTCTTGCACAGCTTGCCGCATGCCTAATCCTATGAGTTGCCATTGATCGGTGGCGCCGGTCACCAGCATCCTGTTTTCGTGAGTCCCAATCAACCGACTGTCGCAGCTCCTAGCTCAACGTCTGTCGTGCCGATGTGCCTGTCCAGCGCTGCTTGTGGCGCGCGTGGTTGGGTGACGATGTCGCGCAGCTCCTCACGGTCCCATCCACCTGGGATACAGCTCCATCAGCGAGACAGACACATTTTGGTGTATGCCATGGGCGAGGACGGCTCGAGCGGGTGTTAGCCAGGCAGCGACGGGCAGCCCTAGCTGTCGGTGAAGGCAGCAAGTTTGAGGATGGTGGGGAGATGGGGCGCGGGAGAGCCACCATAGGATCCAGGCGCTCCATGGGTCGTGGCGGTGATTGCTCCAGAACGGCCGAAGCTTCAAATCCACTGCAAAACGATTGGCCTTGGGGAGAGGGGGCGATGGAGAACTACGGCCTACGGGGAGGGCTGAGCGGATCTGGATCAAGCCAGAGGAAGAGGTGGGTGGGGGCCCACCTGTCAGCGCAAGTTTTCAGTGAGAGAGGGAGGCACGCCCACGACGACCACGCACACCAACTCGCGTTTTTAAGAGGAGTATAGATCCTTCACGGGTAGCAGCATACAGCAGCAAGCAACGGATGGCAAGCCAGCAACAGCTCGCGGCTGCTCGCCCCTGCGGACCACGGAATGGATGGGAGGGGAGGGGAGAAAGAAGAAAGGCCAAAAGGGTCAGGCAGCAGGGGTGGGCCGTGGGCGCCAGAGGACTCGACGCCCACATTGTCACCGTGAACGCCAAAGGGTGCGGCGCCTAGCATGCCAGCTCAAAATTGTGGCGTGTACTCGTATGCTGACCTGGCAGGGGTGGTGTCATGGTACGTTGCGCTCACCAATATAACCTAGTCGCCAGGTGATGTGGCGTCCAGAAAAGAGTCGATTCTTAGACAAGTTTTTCTCAAAGGTCTAAAAGTAAAAAACATTTTCCAAAAGAGCTAATTTATAAAAATTACACTCGTAATCGATCTGTAGAAGCCTGGAAGTTAGCCCAGTTTGTTGTTTGTGTAAGGCACGTGGCCTGTGGATGTGAGCAGTTGTGGCACGGTAGACAGTGAAATAAGGGGCGCTTGGCTGGAGAACAAGTCCGGAATATCGGACACAAGAGCCGAGCACAAGGAGTGCACCGACTTGTGGCAAGTCAAGGTTCCCGCCAAGATACGTGTTTTTCTGTGGAGACTAGTTCGACATGCAATTTCTTCAGAAGATACTCATTAGACACCACAGAAACATGGTGACATCTAGTGTGTGTGGAATTTGTGGTTCGTTGGATTCATGGAAGCACTCGTTACTCGACTGCAACATGGCTAAATGTGTATGTGCTCTAGAACGTGAGGATATCACTGAGTTTTTGAGCCAAGTTCAGGTACTGAATGCTCGGGGTTGGTTGACTGAGGTAATGGCTAAGTTGTCGCAAGATTTTTTGACCCGGGTAGTAGTGAGGATGTGGGCGATATGGCATGCTGGCATGAAAGCAATTCATGAGGCCTCTTTTCAAAGCCTACTCTCTGACGCATTGTTTTGTTAAGAGATACATTGAGGAGTTGGAGATTTCTTTTTTTTTTTTATCAAGAGTTGGAGATTTCTAAGCCAAAGCCAAAGGAGAAGGAGGCTGCTCAGGCTAAGATACCTCGGTGGATACCGCCACCGTCGGGAGTCACAAAGATTAACGTTGACGCTGCTATCTCAAGAACTCGAGCATTCCGGTAGCTGCTGCAGTGCTGGTGGTAGAAGGCATGACGGAGCCGGAGGTAGTGGAAGTGCTAGCCCGCAGGAAAGGTCTAGCACTTGCGACTGATCTCGCTGTTCGGAGAATACGATTGGCAAGCGAGTGTGCAACAGTTGTCAACAACATTAAAAGCTTGTTTGTTTGGGTTCTGACTGTGCCGGCTCCGGCTGTGGCTTCTCTGAAAAACAGATGTGCTGGCTATAGGTGCGTTTGGTATGGCTCTAGATTTACCGAGAATCAAAAACGTTTCAGTTTTAACCCAGAAACATTTCACAACCTGAAACAGAATTACTTCAGAAATCGTTTAGTTATGTGGTTTTGATTTCAGCAAAGGGATGAGGAGAATTGAAATGACTCATTTACCCTTTAGTTTAAAAGAAGTGTCATTGCAAAATTTATGTCATAATTAATTTCAAAAAAGAAGAAGAAAAGAAAATGTATTTGCTGGGCTTGCTGGGCACACCGCACAGCCACTCAGCCAACCCAGGAGCACGTTGTACTGCTAGGCCCAGACACACTCAGCCAACCCACCAACACGCAGTTTTGCTAGGCCCAGGCAGCCCACAAGCACGTCCTGCTCCTCACGATGCGGACGCTTAACGCACAGAGCAGAGAGAGAAAACTAGAGTAATGGATCGATTGGCGATGATTCACCGACTAATCGGATTAGGAAAGTTGGGGGAAATGATCTACGGATCAAGAGCAAACCATTTTTGAGGTTGGATTTGAAGTCGAATCTTGGGCGAGGCTCCGGACAGCGGCGGTGACGGAGGAACGGGGTCGACCAGAGAACGGCGGTGACGGAGTAACAGGGAGCGTGAATCGGAGCGAAAGGCTGCGAAACACCGATTTGGGTGATTCTCCTCCGAAACGATTCAACTTTTCTCCGTTTGGAACCGTTTCAAGTGATCCACTGTAGCCCGCAAGCAAAAGCATGTGTCCGTCGTTCTCATCCGCTCATCCTCTCTCTCTCCAAGAGCCATCGTCTCTCTCACTCAGCTCAAAAAAAAATCCGAGAGCTATCCTCTCTATAATCTTCCAATCTTAGCCGAGCAATCCTCTCTCTCCCTCTAATCTTAGCTCAAAAAAAATCCTCTCTCTATTCTCAGCAGGGTTCCTCTCTCTGCTTCCAGCGGGGTGAGCAAGCAGTTAGGGCCTCTCGCGCCACTCTGCCTCCTATTCAGTCGCGTGAAGGTCCTCGAATCAGGGGCAGCATCGGATGTTGCTGACGTGGAAGGAGGGAGCCGGCAAAGCTGCCTTTAAGGTGCTCCCGGCTTTGCCTGCTTTTTCGTTGCGGCTCCTTCTGGTTTTTCCGGAGAAGCGGCCGGAGGAGCACCTCGTTTGGTGGCCATCGAGGAGAAGCCGCTCCGGGAGCCGCCGCCGGAGCCAGCGGCCGGAGGAGCACCTCGTTTGGTGGCCATCGAGGAGAAGCCGCTCCAGGAGCTGACCACGGAGCCGAAACAAAGAGCCCCTAAAAGAGCCCGTATAGGTGCTTATGGTCAGATCGTTAGAGAATTCAAAGCAAGAGAAAGAAATTTTGTTTCAGTAGAAGTTGTCCATGAGAATCGACGGTCAAATGTCGACGCACATAGGCTAGCAAGAAGCTCCATTTATAATCTTGTTGACAGATATGTGTGGTTTGTAACGCCACCAGAGAGTGTATGTAACTCTTTTTTAAAATTTTTAAAAAACCAATTTGAAAGAAAATATTTTTGACTTGTCAGATTCTACCCCACTAATATATCAACCATTGATCAACTCCATCTAAACCACCGTTGGATCCTGCCGTACCAAATTCTGAGCGCTGGGGCCGTAACGTTCCGTAACGCTGGGCGTCATTTGCCGTTCAAAAAACCTGACATCGCGAATTGCTTTTCCACAAGGCGATTTCCCTACCTGCTCGCTGTACGCGATCCAATCCATTCAATCCTTCGCCGGATTTCTCTCCATCGATCCTTTCCCGGATTCCAATCAGCCATCACCATTCCCGGATTTTTCTCCATCGCATATCAATACTTTCCTTCGATAGCGGTATTGATTTCTTACCTCAATCCTCATTTGCTCGCTTCAGATCTCCATCGCTTATGCTCTCGCACACCCTCCTTCCGCGTGATGGCGATTTCGACAAGGTGGGGTAAGACGATGGGGTCTGGAAGCACGGTGCAGTGAAGAGCCGCGCCTACCCCATTGCAAGTGCCTTCTCTCTCTCATGGCGATGTGTTGGCGCACCTCCGCGTCCATCTCCGGCGGCCTCCAGGCCAGGAAGCGAGGCGGCGCTGGCGGCTCCTCCCCCGCCGACCTCTCTTCCAACCCTGGCGGCCGTGGCAGCGGAGTCATAGCCGTCGAGCACGCCGTCGATCCCCCACCATCTCCTTCGGCAAGGTACAAATCCTGACCCTACTTCGGTCTGACGTGCTTGGGAATGAAGCAATCACCTAATGAGCTTCGCCGTTTCCCCAGACTGCGCAGACCTCTAACCTCCTAGACGTCGTCGACGAGGACGGCTATGTTGGCCTCTGCCACTCCCGACGGTGCCTTCCGTCCAGCATCCATTGATAGGTCTCCACTGCTGGCGACCAATGCAGAGTATTTGTGTTGCTAATGGAAGAGCAGCTAATCTTATTCCTCTATGATTAATCTCTGCACTTTTGTTGTGGGTTTAGCTGAGCGTGAAAATTATCACCGTGATGCAAGTGAAAGATACTACAGAAGTTGCATATCTTGTGTTTGACGGAATGCATATGTGAGTCGTGGACTTCTGAATTTCCTGAGTTAATATGAATGTTGTGCCTCTGATATATACATTATCTGATATATACATTATAATGCAGACTTGCTTATCGCTACCTCTAAGTTTCGTATCTATTAATATGCTTTAAAGATACTGAATGTTGTGTGGATTATTAATTGCATCAAATTACAGCATATGGTCTGATTCATCTGTTTTCGTTACAACTTACAAGAACATATCTGTTTCTATGTTTATAAATCATGTTGGCGACTAACAAAATTACAATTGCAGGCAATATAGTTCCAGTGGTTCTTCCATATCATCCAATTTTGGAGTATTGTGCACCTCAATATAGCTCAAACAGTGTGGTGGCGTCCCCTTCCCTGTGACCGACACTTGTAAGCTTGTTGCAAGCATATCTCGAACGAGGGATCTGGGTATTGACACCTCCTGCCTTTTCAGAGGAATCTTAAATACGAATTACAGTGAATAAAGCTTCATCCACTCTGCTATGACCAGGGAAACCATGCAAGCCTTACAGCCATCAAGGTACATGCCGTTCTCTCCCCTTCTGATGAACTGTTCTATTCTCGTGGTGATTTGTTGCCATTAGGCTTTTCATTTGTTCCCCTTTTAGGGCTCTGCATATTCATGGAGACCTTCTTTTATTTATTATTAAATCATTTTGATTGGGTCCCTTTTGAATTTATACTGTAAATTTTCAAGGCTGCGCTTTGTCAAGTTATTTATCATTTTCTCCTTTTATCCTTGTGGCAAATCCATTTGCCTCCTCACTCAAGCTTATGCAATTTGCCAAATCTGTAAATCACAACAGGTGATAAACAAATGTGACAACTATATATTTTTTATATCGTGCTTATATAATCTATGATATCTTGGCTTGATGGCGTCCTCAATTCAGTTTTGTTGTATGGCACTGTGATAAAGAATTAATTACTCTGCATGGAATTATTTACAAATCGTGCATGATTTTGTTGACTTGGGATATTCTGATCTTTACTGCTTTGCCACATGCGCTGAATGATTGTTTTCTCTGTTATTGAGTTCGTCTATGATTATTTCTTATGTGTTTGCTTTATGTTCTTTGGCACCCACTGAAGAATGGAACAACATGCAACAAACCAAGGTCTCTGGTCCAGGAGAGGCAACATGTTCTTCATCTTGTCTGCCTCCTCAAATAGGTGCCAAGCCAAGGCTCTATTTTCATTATGTGAAAAATAAATGGAGCAGCTCCTTTTTTTTCCCTTTATCTCATGTAGAACCATGAAGAGTGACAGTATCATATTCAATCCTGAAGCATTTTCCTCTCAAGATGTTGTTCTGGCAAATATCACAGAATTGCTCATCTTGGCGATGTCGGAACGTGAAATACACAGTACATGCCATTCAAAAGTCCTGTCCTCCAAATTTCATCTCTGTGCAATGTTGTTACTGATGTTGAAGTGTATAAGTGAATTGCCTACCTTCTCCTAGCGGCTTAAGCTTTTGGGTTCATCTGGTTAGTGCGTTCACTCTAATATGGTATCAGGGCAAGAGATTTTGAGTTCAAATCCTGCTAGAGGCATTATTTGTGCCTCCATCCCTTTATTTCCATGTTTGCACCTTCATCTCTGGCTGCATGTGAGTGGAGGTGTTGAAGTGTATAAGTGAATTGCCTACTTTCTCCCATTGGCTTAAGCTTTCGGGGTCATCTGGTTAGTGCGTTCACTCTAATAACTGATGCAATTATATGTACCCTTTTCACTTTGTGCATGTCGATTACGGGTTGCCTATTCGTGATGTTTTCAGTTTTGTGCTTGATAAAATCTTTGACAGGGCATACCTTCTGGCCATCTTAATTTTGTTCCCTTTTGTCCTGAGTCACTTTCTTAATAAAAGATGTTTTAGAAAGTTTAGAAGGAGTTCGCCTCAATGATCATCTTCTGGTCCATATATGGATCCTCCAACTGAATAATCAGAGTGAAATCTTTATCTTGAGGAGGTAACATTACAATTACTTAACACACTTTCCTTTCTTTCACAACACTTACTTTTCATTTTTATAGAATGGTCGTAAACGATGGAAAAATACTGACTTATGCTCAGGCTCTTTTCAATTATCTGTCATATTTTCCTCTCAAGTGTGTGTCCAACTCTATAAAAGTAGTTTTGATGCCCCTTGATTAATTTTCCAATGAAGAATGACTAAGCTCAGCTCAGAACCAGTAGCGTACAAAAGAGTGTTACTTTCAGTCTATGAATTGTGCAAATTGGAGTTCTTCAAACAATCTTGTGTTCTTTAAGTTTACATGGACTGTTCAGATCATATTGACCAGTCCTTTATATACAATCTCACAAGGTTTATATAAATACTCACAACAAAGCTTAGAAATGTTGCAGGGTTTCCTAAAAGCCGAAGAAGCTGCCGTCTTGGTCGTAAACGATGACCGGGAGCTTGGCCTCAAAGCTGAGAAATGTAGGGCGGGGCATGAGGCATATTCTACCACCGGAAGAAGAGGAGACAGAGTAGCGGCTGGATGCCACGCAGCAATGCGTGAGACGGGGATGGGTGTAGCATGTGTGTCCGCCAGGTATATAATGGAATCATTTCTTAATTAAGCTATGTGTCCGGTCAAAATGGACATTTGAGACGATTGGTCGTGGTGTGATTTAAGTTGCATTTGTATATTTGACTATTACACAAAACAGAAGGATGTATCATTGATGTTTTCATCAGAATATTTAGCATGTGCTAATGTGCTATCATGTAACTTCAATTTAAGCATCTAGCTGTTACATAAGGCTTTTGACACATTTCTTTTTGTGATGGATCCGGATTATAAGAATCACATCCTTCAATATTATAATGAATTTGATTAATTTTTTTAAAAAATTATCATGTGGTATATGATATATTGCGTGTATAAATATTTATAGTTGTGGCGGTATGTGCATGATACTACTCTGTAAAAATGATATGTGCATAGCTGGTGATCAATGCCACGACTGCATGAAGCCTGATACTTAAACTTTCAGCTACTCCTGCATGATTCTTTCCAGATTATTTAGTTCTTAATAAATTATAAATGAACGTGTAGTCAAGTTGCTCATAATTCTCATAGTCCTGCCAAGCATTGTAATTTTTAGACACGTGCGTGACGCACGTGCATTTTTACTAGTTAAGTTAATTAAGGTGGTGTTTTTCCTTAAAAGAAAAAAACAACTGGTGCCCGTGCAGATCTGGATGAGTGGCTACTTGTGTTCACCCAACTTTAAAAAAACAAATAGTAGCACGATGATCTAGAAATGACTTTAAAACATAAATAACGTTTAGAGTAATATAAATAATTCTGAAATTACGAGTTCTTTATAGATACATGTAAAATATTAGCATTGTAAGTAAATTAATCGTTTTCTGAGTCTTATATGCTAAGAAAGGGCCTCCGAAGACATAATATTTTACTATTACACAATATTTTACTAACCGGCCCTGTGTGAACTTGAAACTAACAATATTTTACTATTACACAAAAATAAATTAAAACACTTTTGAATGGACCATATCAACATTTGAGGCCACAAAAACACTAACTCTATAGAAAAAAGAAAAGATATGAGCCCTAATTCTATTGGTTCGAAAAAAATAGGAGTCACAATTCTTATTTTGTTTGTAGCTATAAATGAGGAGAGTTTAAGAGCTATGAAAAACCTAGGAATGGTTTTGGGGTCCTGTTGGAGAGTTTTTTTTTAATTGAATCCTAATATTTTGATTTAAATGATGGTTTATGAGACCCTTTTGGAGATGCCCTTTTGGAGAATCCCATAATTTTTGCCGTTCAGAAAGGAAACTACCTCGGCCTAATTTTATTGCACAAATGGAAGCAGTAGGGTTCAAAATTCAAGAGGATGGATACCAGGAGTAGGGTCTAGTGCCACCACTTTGAATCCGAAGACATATTTCAGTAACAAATACATCAATGAACGGGACAGGAATAGAATCAAACATGCGTAGAAAGAAACTGATTATGGGCTGCTCATCCAAAAGGCCCTACTCAAAAGAAACTGAATGGGACAGGGTCTAGTGCCACCACATTAGCGAACAGAGCATTAGAAGGCTGACATCCAAAAGGCCAAAAAGAAAAAGGGAAAAAGTGGTTGTTTGTAATTTAAGGGCTGGATACAAGCATGATTCATTTCACTGGCTACAGTGAAAATATAGCACCAAACCCTCATGGATACAACCATCAACATACTGTGAAACTGAAACCAGCAAAAACAACATTCATAGATCTGATAGACAGTTGAAAAATAAAATGCAGGGTCAGGTCAAAGATGATAAAGCACGAGATCCAGTTTCAAATATATTAGCCCATAGGAAAACAATATCTTTCTACATTTATGAGCATCCTACTTATTAATCGAGCATTAAAAAAAACTGTTCCCCAAACATGTCAATAAATATTGCATCTCACAGAAGGATATGCCTTTAAAATGTTATGGATTTCCATGCCTCTGTTGCCACTTGGTACAATCTTATTGGACCATTTCACGGTCAATGTTTCAAGCATTGTTGCACTTCTGAATACAACTTTCAATAGTTCAACTTCATGGTCTTCTCCTTTGAAGCCTTGGAATTCTGCTTCTTTAAGATTAGTCAAGGAAACACTCTGACTTCTCCAGCTATTAGGCTGATCACAAGGGCAATTTATTGAGCATTTATTTTCTACCTGTTAAAAAAAATGTGTGACATACCAGTTATCATTTATGCTTGGCCGTAAAGACCAGATACCAATGAATATGGCAAGACAAAATAGTTCAAAATGTTCGTCCGGCAACAAGGTGGAACAGTTACCTCATATAGCTCCACCTCAAGCTTTTGTATACAAGTACAAAATCGAAGCAGATGCAGCACCATTGGTCCATAAGCATGTCCTCGTGCCACTATATCTAGCTCCATAGTCGCAAAGCTAGCTATTAGAGATTGGAATAACTGTTTCCCAATACTCTGGACTGCAGCTCCCAAAATATCCTGCAAAAAAATGTGAAATCAATTTAAACAGCAGAGTAGGGAAATTGGGCAGGAGCAGGAGATTGAGATGCACACGTACATGGGTCTCTTCGCAAGAATACAGAACACGGAGATGAGGCCGTTGCTGCAGCTGCAAACATGTGTTTTCTCCATCACCGACGTGCTCCCTGGGTCCAAGAGGCTTTGGTGTTGCTAATTTCAGGCAGCATAGCCACCAAAACTGACCAAACCCAACAATTGAGGATGGACATTCACAATTCCATGACAGCTCCTCCACAGCAGGCGCTGAATACGACAACGTAAATTCATCACTGATACCAGAGTCAGCATAAAAACGTAACTTCTTGAGAGAAGGGGCCACTATGTCTAAACGCTGACACCGTTGATAGGTATGCACATGTAATTCCTCACGCGATAGCGAGTGGACCACAATTGAGTTGTGTGGCCAATGGTACATCCGGAGGTTGCGCAGGCTGGAGCAGCGTGGGAGCAGGTCAGCCATGTCGATTTGGCATGAACTTAACTCAAGAACCTCAAGAGCTGTGAAATTTCCTTTCGGCAGCACGAAGCGGACGAACAGGGTGCCCAGCCTGATCAAAGTGGCACGGCTGAAGCACGGCAGCTCGATGGCATGAGCATTGCTGCTGCGTGGTGTCTCTCCCCTGAGGATGACATTGAGCTCCGCCGGCAACAGCCTCTCGGCGGACCGGAGTAACGAGGCGATGCGGGCTGGTGCAAGACTGTGGTTGTTCCATACGCGGATGTCGAGAAATGACACCACGGGGCAGGAGACCTGAGCGAGCGCAGCGTCGAGCGGGTCCGGACAGATGTTGTGGAAGGTTAGCTCGGGGAGGCGGGTCCAGAGGCCGCGCCACCGGCGCGCCAGCAGGCTTGACAAGTACAAAATCGAAGCAGATGCAGCACCATTGGTCCATAAGCATGTCCTCGTGCCACTATATCTAGCTCCATAGTCGCAAAGCTAGCTATTAGAGATTGGAATAACTGTTTCCCAATACTCTGGACTGCAGCTCCCAAAATATCCTGCAAAAAAATGTGAAATCAATTTAAACAGCAGAGTAGGGAAATTGGGCAGGAGCAGGAGATTGAGATGCACACGTACATGGGTCTCTTCGCAAGAATACAGAACACGGAGATGAGGCCGTTGCTGCAGCTGCAAACATGTGTTTTCTCCATCACCGACGTGCTCCCTGGGTCCAAGAGGCTTTGGTGTTGCTAATTTCAGGCAGCATAGCCACCAAAACTGACCAAACCCAACAATTGAGGATGGACATTCACAATTCCATGACAGCTCCTCCACAGCAGGCGCTGAATACGACAACGTAAATTCATCACTGATACCAGAGTCAGCATAAAAACGTAACTTCTTGAGAGAAGGGGCCACTATGTCTAAACATTGACACCGTTGAAAGGTTTGCACATGTAATTCCTCAACCGACAGCGAGTGGACCACAATCGAGTTGTGTGGCCAATCGTACATCCGGAGGTCGCGCAGCCTGGAGCAGCGCGGGAGCAGGTCAGCCAGGTCGATTTGGCATGAAGCTAACGAAAGAACCTCAAGAGCTGTGAAATTTCCTTTCGGCAGCACGAAGCGGACGAACAGGGTGCCCAGCCTGATCAAAGTGGCACGGCTGAAGCACGGCAGCTCGATGGCATGAGCATTGCTGCTGCGTGGTGTCTCTCCCCTGAGGATGACATTGAGCTCCGCCGGCAACAGCCTCTCGGCGGCACGGAGTAACGAGGCGATGCGAGCTGGTGCAGGCGGGTGGTTATGCCCTACGCTGATGTCGAGAAGTGACACCGCGGGGCCCGAGACCTGGGCGAGCGCAGCGTCGAGCGGGTCGGGACAGATGTTGTGGAAGGTTAGCTCGGGGAGGCGGGTCCAGAGGCCGCGCCACCGGCGCGCGAGCAGGGAGGTGTGGGCGGCGGCGCGGGCGCAACCGTGGGCGGCGAGGATCTGGAGGAGCAGGTCGTCGGGTAGGGCGCTGATCAGATCAACGCCTTCAATGCGGCGCCTGAGCCGACGGGAGCGGCGAGGAAGACCTCCCAGGCAGCACGGCGAGCTCACCTGCTCGCGGCGGCAGGTGCGGCATGAGGTCCCCGTCGCCATCGATTACGCCAGACCTCCCGTCCTCCTCGCGACCCGGGCCGGGTGGAGTGCGGCGAGGAAGCGGCAAATCCGGCGCCGCTAAGTGGCCTGAAGGAGAGCGACGAGCGGCGGAGGATCTGGAGGAGTATTTTACGGCCGGTGGAGCTGCCGCCGGACCAGTCAGTGGAAAATGTTGCGAGCAGGCCAGCCTGATCAAAGTGGCACGGTTCAATCAGTTTGGAGCAGGGTTAACAAAACCAGTCACAAATTATCAAAAAAAAAAAAAAACAGTCACAACCGAACCGGTGGTCATGCTAACCGGAAAACCGGTCTGGTCCAATTCGGATGGATAACTGGTTTTCGGATTTAAATTTCAATGAATTTGAAAAATTAACAAAATTGATTGGTTTTCGGTGAAATCAATGGTGCCCTGTTGCCACGGCTCGAACGGTGAGAAGGGGAAAATTGATCTTTAGCGGGTTGAACTAGATTAGTTTCTTACGGACTAGTAGTAAAGTAGATTTTCGAATCTGTACAAAAAACGGACTTGTTTAGAGGCTATCTAGTTTCTAAAAGTTGACTTCTTAAAAATTGTAGGCATACTATGAATGATAATGTCAAATTCAACAGTGCCACGTTTCAATGATACTACACTATTGTATCCTACAGTGTCATAATGTTGAATTTAAAAGTGCAACATTTTCAATATTTTTTTTTGTGATTACAACATTTTCATTAGTTGTTGATACCACATCTCTAAAAAAATGATAGTACTACACGATGCAAAAAAACATAAAATATCTAGAATATAAAAAAATTAGAGTGTCTTAGGGCCTGTTTGGATGTGCCGTTTGGATATTGTTTTTCGATTGGGTATGGCTTCAATCATTCCTAGCCATTGTCGTTTTCGCCACATTAAAGCTTTTTAATTAATTACACCATGCAAAAGAGTGGTGCCTTTGTGAAACTAACCCCAATATTATGGTGGGTTTGTGAAATAGGTTCTAGAAATGGTGGGGTTGTGACTATAAGACCGAACTATTAGTGGCTTTATGAAACTAACTCATTATTTAATGTCACTTAGCTTCATTCGGGGACTAGACAAGGAATTAGCTGAATTATGAACAAGTTAACAATTCCTATCTAGTACACGTAAATGGTCTTTTTTGAAGTATTTTGATGAGTTTAGGCACGAATCGTGTAGCTTGAGATAAGGCATTTGGTTATTCCTATTTACATGGCCTGGTGAATTTTGGGTTCCGGAAATATATAACTCACGAATCATGCCTACTTTTCCTTGCCAAAACGCAACCTCATCAAACAGTGCTCCAAGACAGTAGCATAAGCTGACTTTTTTTGTGGGCGGGAAAGCATAAGCTGACGTTTAAACAAACAACCATCTTGCAGGCCACAGCAACAACAAATTTTTGCAAATGCCAGCCAAATGTAGTCATAAAACAAATATCACTGCAAAACCGCCCAACAAGGAGCACAAATACAGCAAGCCAAGCATGGCCACTGAAGTCTGAAACAAAGAAGGCGAATGGTTTGAAAAGCACAATACACATAAATACAGACAACATGATCCGTGGCAGGGATATGATCCTTGAAACTGAACAAAACTGATCAAATCAATAAACAAAATACATGTAAATAAGATTGTTCCTTCATTCAGTTATACACTAGATGCCTGAAACTAGATATCGGTGTTGAAAGAAAAAAAGAAAAGAAAAGAAAAGCTATCTTCTCCCTGTCCCAAAACTAAAGGAGACCACTTGTAACTTAACTTTGCAGTAACCATGCAACTAAGTTTAAACTGACCCCTTATTCATGGGCCACACCATCCTCTAGTTTACCAACTCATGAGGTATATTCAAGTCTGATCTGATGCTAATCAGAAGGAACAGAATGTAACAGACCAAAAAAAAAAAAGATAACACTTTACTCTATTTCTCTTCCATCGAATGCTTGAGCTCAAAGCAGCATATCAGATTTGGCAGGCAATCTCCTGTAGAAGTTGAAAGGCACAGAGGGCATCCTGCTTCTGAACCGGGGATGACGCACTGGGCGGTTTTTTCATTCAAAACGTACTACGCATAACAACAATAAGAAGACAGAAATTGCGACTTCATTTCTGCACTGTACCATGGAAATCAACAGTTTGTGTTAGCACATGGCCTCGTCATTACAACAAAACAATAGGGAATGTAGGCCGCAAAGATGATGAAACTCTGCTAGTGCCACCAGAGTTTCTCACTAAACAGACATGGCAGAGGTCTGCCTACCAAGAATCACAATTGCTGCAAGCAGAGCATGGCCAGAAAAAAATGAAGATGAGCGTTCCTAACAGCATAATGCACAAACTGCGCTCCAAGACGCCAGCATAAGCTGAACTTTAAATGACCAACAATCTTGCAGGCCAGAGCAGCAACAAAGTTTGTAAATGCTAGCAGAATGTACTCATAAAACAAATACCACAGCAAAACTGCAAACAAGGAACACAAATGCAGCAAGCCAAGCATGGCCACTGAAACAAAGGCGGCAAGTGGTTTGAAAAGCAAGCCAAGCATGACCAGTGAAATAACGAAGGCCACTGGTGTGAAAAGCATAATAATACACGTAAATACAGACACCATGATCTTTGGCAGGGATACGATCCTTGAAACTGAACAAAACTGATCAAATCCATAAACAAAATACATAAAAATAAGATTGTTCCTGCATTCTGTTATACACTAGAAGCCTGAAACTAGATATCGGCGCTAAAATAAAAACAAAACAGAAAAACTCTCTTCTCCCTGTCCCAAAACTAAAGGAATCCACTTGTTACCTTACTTTTGCAGTAACCATGCTAATATGTATAAACTGAACCCTTATCCATGGGCCACAACATCCTCTAGTTTACCAACCCATCAGGTATATTCACATCTGATCTGATGCTAATCAGAAGGAACTTTACTCCATTTCCCTTCTGTCGAATGCTTTGAGCTCAAAGCAGCATATCAGATTTGGCAGGCAATCTCCTGTAGAAGTTGAAAGGCACAGAGGGCATCCTGCTTCTGAACCGGGGATGACGCACCGGGCGGTTTTTTCATTCAGAACGTACTGACGCATCACAAATTAGTGGCTTTATGAAACTAACTCATTATTTAATGTCACTTAGCTTCATTCGGGGACTAGACAAGGAATTAGCTGAATTATGAACAAGTTAACAATTCCTATCTAGTACACGTAAATGGTCTTTTTTGAAGTATTTTGATGAGTTTAGGCACGAATCGTGTAGCTTGAGATAAGGCATTTGGTTATTCCTATTTACATGGCCTGGTGAATTTTGGGTTCCGGAAATATATAACTCACGAATCATGCCTACTTTTCCTTGCCAAAACGCAACCTCATCAAACAGTGCTCCAAGACAGTAGCATAAGCTGACTTTTTTTGTGGGCGGGAAAGCATAAGCTGACGTTTAAACAAACAACCATCTTGCAGGCCACAGCAACAACAAATTTTTGCAAATGCCAGCCAAATGTAGTCATAAAACAAATATCACTGCAAAACCGCCCAACAAGGAGCACAAATACAGCAAGCCAAGCATGGCCACTGAAGTCTGAAACAAAGAAGGCGAATGGTTTGAAAAGCACAATACACATAAATACAGACAACATGATCCGTGGCAGGGATATGATCCTTGAAACTGAACAAAACTGATCAAATCAATAAACAAAATACATGTAAATAAGATTGTTCCTTCATTCAGTTATACACTAGATGCCTGAAACTAGATATCGGTGTTGAAAGAAAAAAAGAAAAGAAAAGAAAAGCTATCTTCTCCCTGTCCCAAAACTAAAGGAGACCACTTGTAACTTAACTTTGCAGTAACCATGCAACTAAGTTTAAACTGACCCCTTATTCATGGGCCACACCATCCTCTAGTTTACCAACTCATGAGGTATATTCAAGTCTGATCTGATGCTAATCAGAAGGAACAGAATGTAACAGACCAAAAAAAAAAAAGATAACACTTTACTCTATTTCTCTTCCATCGAATGCTTGAGCTCAAAGCAGCATATCAGATTTGGCAGGCAATCTCCTGTAGAAGTTGAAAGGCACAGAGGGCATCCTGCTTCTGAACCGGGGATGACGCACTGGGCGGTTTTTTCATTCAAAACGTACTACGCATAACAACAATAAGAAGACAGAAATTGCGACTTCATTTCTGCACTGTACCATGGAAATCAACAGTTTGTGTTAGCACATGGCCTCGTCATTACAACAAAACAATAGGGAATGTAGGCCGCAAAGATGATGAAACTCTGCTAGTGCCACCAGAGTTTCTCACTAAACAGACATGGCAGAGGTCTGCCTACCAAGAATCACAATTGCTGCAAGCAGAGCATGGCCAGAAAAAAATGAAGATGAGCGTTCCTAACAGCATAATGCACAAACTGCGCTCCAAGACGCCAGCATAAGCTGAACTTTAAATGACCAACAATCTTGCAGGCCAGAGCAGCAACAAAGTTTGTAAATGCTAGCAGAATGTACTCATAAAACAAATACCACAGCAAAACTGCAAACAAGGAACACAAATGCAGCAAGCCAAGCATGGCCACTGAAACAAAGGCGGCAAGTGGTTTGAAAAGCAAGCCAAGCATGACCAGTGAAATAACGAAGGCCACTGGTGTGAAAAGCATAATAATACACGTAAATACAGACACCATGATCTTTGGCAGGGATACGATCCTTGAAACTGAACAAAACTGATCAAATCCATAAACAAAATACATAAAAATAAGATTGTTCCTGCATTCTGTTATACACTAGAAGCCTGAAACTAGATATCGGCGCTAAAATAAAAACAAAACAGAAAAACTCTCTTCTCCCTGTCCCAAAACTAAAGGAATCCACTTGTTACCTTACTTTTGCAGTAACCATGCTAATAAGTATAAAATCCATGGGCCACAACATCCTCTAGTTTACCAACCCATCAGGTATATTCACATCTGATCTGATGCTAATCAGAAGGAACTTTACTCCATTTCCCCTGTGTCGAATGCTTTGAGCTCAAAGCAGCATATCAGATTTGGCAGGCAATCTCCTGTAGAAGTTGAAGGGCACAGAGGGCATCCTGCTTCTGAACCGGGGATGACGCAACAGGTATAGCATAGTTATCACCATCAAAACCTGGAACGGTGTCACATATAGCACAACGGCGACAACCAGGGACAAAAATACGAAGATGGCAGTGGCCCGAGGGTCCCTCCAACTCAGCAATGCATGGGCTCTTTCACCTTGTGTCGCCAGGTCCCCAATCACTATCTGCACGCGACCTCCGACGCTCCTCAGCCTGTCATAGCGCATTCTTACAATGTCGGCAGGTCTGGAGGTTGGGAATGTGTCAAATTCCTCATCAAGCTCGTCGGGGTTCGTCATTTCAGCATGTGACAGCTTAGTATCCATGTGCGACGGGTGCCTTGGCCTGTAACGATAGTTCCAGAGACCAATCAAGAACATATAGAGGAAGATGGTGGGCAGGATGAGCTCCGGGTAGCAGATAAGTATCAGAAACAGCATGTGAACCAGCATCGTCGTAATCGGGTTCCGCCAGCTCCTGATGCCATCAAACCACTTGACCATCGCCGCACAGCCACAGAACGTCGTCATGATACGATTGAAGTTAGCCTTGCTGCGCCGGAGACTAAACAAGTGTGAATCCACATCTAGCATGTACTCCACAACCTCCCTCCGCAGCGGGGGCTCAGCTCGGCTAAGCCTTGCTGCGACGATCTGCATCGCCTGGTGCCTCAGGTAGTCCACTTGCATCACCGAGATTGGCTGCGTGTAGTGCATCTTTGGCAGCAGCGGCCGACCATACATCGCCATCATGTTCACCCAAGCTGTACAAGTAAACCGCACAGCCAAATGCAGCTCACCGGTCTTCTTGAGCCCACTAGGATGCAGAACCAGCAAAGGGTAGAAATGCGTGTACACCCTGTCAGTCTCCAGCGTCGAGAGGCGGATACGGACCTTCCCGATGCGCTGATCCGGGCCACCACCATTCTTGCTCCCAATCTGCCCATTGTCAAACACCACCACCGTGATCACCGTGCAAGGATCAAACACCTCCCAAGTGTACTGCTCATTCCACTGGGGATTCAGCGTGTCGAGGATTGTTCTTGTGCGCACCCACTTGGGGCCGTACTTGGCGACGCAGTAGGCGTCGGTCGTGCGCCCGTCCTTGGGCTTCATCGGTATCAAGTTGCGAGCACCCAGAATCCCCACCTCAAGCATCCCAATGCTCGGCTTCCTTGCCGGTTTTGATGAGGGTTGCAGATCACTGCTGTAGTAGGTGGACTCGTCGAGCACATGGTACCCGAAATCCAGAGACATCCGGAGCTGAATCTTGCTGGCGAACTTGGCCTGCTTCTTGTCCGGGTCCTCGTTGGGGCGCGCGAGGCTGTACCAGCGCGGCTCCACGTACTTGCCAAAGTGGTCGTGCCGGGGCATGGCGGCCTGGAGCGGCCGTAGACGACGAGCGGCTCGTCGAAGGGCTCGGAGGCGACGAACATGAACTCCTCGTTCCACATCGGGTTGGGCGTCCCGGCCCCGCTGCCGGGCCGGGTGCGCCGCACCTGCCCCGCGAGCTGCAGCTTGACGCAGGCGTTCATGGGGCGTGACGCGTCGTGCGGGACGAGGTCCTGCGCCCCCCCAGCGNNNGGGGGCCGGGCCCCCCCGCCGCGTGCGCGTCGGAGTGCCACGCGTCCGGGAACGCCTCGTCGGCCTGGGTCCCGAGCCAGACGGAGAGCATGAGCTCGCCGCGGGGGAGCTTGCCGCCGACCCCGTCGCGCCCGCGGGCCTGGAGGCGGTACCACTGCGGCGCGAGCGGGGAGTCCGGGGGCACGCGGG
>LAPY01001728.1:0-18097 GCA_000970635.1 Eragrostis tef
CCTCGAATTGTTGCTATTTTCGTATACTACCGAGCAGTAGTAACTTTTTGTTTCTGTTGCCAAACTTTTTGAATGTGTCTGGGACGGGACAACTTTGGTGCTGCTGGTGGTGACGCAGATACACGAATGCTGGACATGGATATGTTCGGTCAGCAAGAGTACAATGCTTGTTTAAAAGTTGCCTGCTCATCTTTACGGGTGGTGTCTCAACAAGTCTCAACCTTGTGGCGCCGATGATGACGATGTCCATGTTGTAATTTTATTCGCTTTCGAGGATCGAATGCGTACGAACCAACACTGGTGCTACTAGAATCAAATGACGTTTTCGGATCAGACAGGCCGTTCGTTCATTCAATCACCGGGTTGAGAGATGGAGACGGTTGGTGGTGCGGCGGCAGGCGATGATGCTGCGTGGCCGCGTGGGTGCAGCCGGCGCCACGTGCGGGCACATCCTCCTCCATCTGGCGCCTTGCTTTGATCTCGCGGTGTTTTCCGCGGGGCTCGTCTAGCGCTGATCCCCGGAGAATTGTTCTGTCTTCCGTGCCAGGGCCTTTTCCGGTGTTAAGGTCAGAACAAAACGTCGTGAGATGGATGCCGTATCGGACCAAATCTACCTCCAAATGGGGGAGCAAGCAGCAGCAGTCCCTGGGGCCGGTGAATTTTGCCGTCCAGAAGCTTATACTCGCGTCAGCGGACCACATGCCGTGACCCCGGAGATGGAGTGAGATCACTCTTCCGTTGTGGAAACGGGCAGATCTGACCATGCAGCTGCCATTGCGTCACCACGGTATTCACAGCTGCCTTTATCTTATTTTTTTTTCTTTTTTCTTTTTGCTTGCATGTAGATATGAATGATCGCATCAAAGCCAGATTGCAGACCATACCTCAGTACCACAGAAATAAACACGCTTCTGGGATTCATTCATGTTTTTTTTTCCTCTGCTCCTCCTCTCTTTTTTTTTTCTCCCACCGCTGTTGTTGACATGTGCCCTCTCCTTCTCTCTCCGGTCACTCAACGCATGTCATCTTAGGAAGAGAATTGTGTACTCTGTATAGTCTCTCGATACAAAGAGGGTGTTCGTTTCGTGGGGTCTAAAATTTAGAGGGGTCTAAAAAAGAATCTTATCATTTAAGAGTATTAAATAAAGTTTAATTACAAAACTAACTGCAGAACCCCTGGTCTAATTCGCGAGACGAATCTAATGAGGGTAAGTACGTCGTGATTAGACGACGGTTACTGTAGCATTACTGTAGCATGATTGTAGCAAAACATAGATTAATTAGGCTCATTAGATTCGTCTCGTAAAAATGTACCCATCTATAAAAAGATTTTGTCATTAGACTTTATTTAGTACTAGATTCTTTTTGTTTAAAGCCTTCTAAAATTTAGTGCTAAAGTAAACTAGATTTTGTTCAACGCGTCACCAGACATCTGATGGTTGCAAAAAGCGTAAAGTCGTTCCAAGCCGAATCTAATGCTTGATTGGGGTTGAAGGAGAAAACCCATAGTTGGAGTTGATAGCTCTGTTTGTGTGCATTGTTGTCCTTACTTTTCTCTGCTTAGAAATCAAAGCACAACAACAAAGTCGTTCCTTCACTTATATTAGTCACAACTCACAGTCAAAACCTTATAACGAGTCTCAGTTATCTAAAATTCCAAGTATCTACCATAAAAGACATATAAATTAGACGAGTCTGGCTATCTAACGTTCCAAGTTTCGACCATAAAATAAAAGAAAATGATTTTTGTCCGTCGCATGCCAGAATGTCGGTTAACTTGATTATGAAGGCATTCTAATTACGTCAATAAGTCATGAAATTTGTCAAGTATTATGTCTTACAAACAGACACATCAAATGAACATATGAAAAGCGTGCAAACAAGATATATTGACATCAGAACATGTGTTTTCTCGTTTGTAAAAGCATATAGCATAGTTGCCTACACCACAACTATAGACCAAGTGAAGCGTCCATAACTATTTTGATCTATTAAAATAATTCTAAGTTGTGTTATAATACGCATAAAAGAAAACATCTTTGTCCGAATGCACCAAAATGTCAACTAACTAGATTGTGGGTTCACTTCGGTTGTGCCAATAATTCATGCAATACATAGAGTAGTATTTCATACAAACAGTCTCATCAAGTGACCGTGTGAAAGAGATAGGAAATGAGGAATATGACAACATATACACAAGATCTTTTTCATAAAAGTTGTATATCATGTCTTGGCTCGGTAATGAACCCGTCAAGTTTGATTGCACATTTGAAATATAGAAAAAAGTATATATTTGATGGATTATGATCAGGTGGATCCAGGAAATAAAGTAGTTGGTATTTCTCATTAAAGCGTGGTGTCATTGATCTCATCTAAATGACCACCAACAAGCTTCGTTTTTCTATGGAAAACCCATAGCCCATTGGCTTCACAAGACACCATGAAATTACTATGAATACACTGCTTAGGATTAGGTTCACCTTGTTCAATGGCTTAGGGAATGCATAGGAGCTAATGGGAGGGTAGTCGCGTGACATAGCGGCAAATTCAACTCCATATATACACAAGTAATAGTTGCAGCGATGGTTCACCTTGTCATGTTGCTTGTTTGACAAGGAAAAATATAATTATTTTTTAATAAAATCAAACAGCAGACACAAGGAACTTCAATACACAGTTACTATGCAATCCATCTGATACATCATATCGTCGATTCATCAATGTTGCTCTCACATGATAATGAGCGGGTAAATTCTCATAATGACACTTGAACGCAAAATACGACTCGAGAACACAACCTCTAGCTACTTATCTCACCCGTTCACCATATATTAGCGAAAGAGGATGAGGATATAACACGATATGTTGTATCAAGCATGTTGGTCAATAATTGACTATAAGATTCAAGCTTCACACCATGGAACTCTAGTGAATGCATGACCAATGCTAGGAAAAACTATGTGTACGACCAGATCCGTGCGACTGGTGTACGATTGGGCAAAAACTATAGCTATTGTTTGAATTAAACGACAATCATCACGTGATGTGATTAGTCATTGAAACATGGTAGGATGTGAGTCATACATTCCAGACGCACGTCTATCATCACTCATCAACTCTAGGTCCAACACAAGGCACACCATGGGTGGATAACTATCGGGGCTACCATACTACGGATATGAGCATTATAGGGGCAATTTGGATCCTCCAGCAAAGCTGGCCTTGCCTTGCTGAGAGAGGACAGCGAGGAGGCAAGGCGTATGGATTGGTGGCAAGGCTGCATCGGCACCTGCGCTGGCAAGCTCTTTGCTTGCGGCTGTGGGAGAGCAAATTTGGCTCTCCGGCAAGGATTTGCTAGCTTGGTCTGGCAAGGCAAAGCAAGCTAGTGTGAGAACCAAACTGACCCATAATGTTCTTGTTGATGTTGCAAGAACTAGTTTTGGTTCTCTCAACTGCATATGTATATGGCCAAAGGAAGTATACCCTATTGTAACAAAAATAAGAATATATGTAGAACATCCCTCATTGTGTTCCATTTATAATTTTCTCAAGGAGAAAAAGAAAACCAACTTGTGAATTTTGAAGTTAGATTGTGTTACATAATTTTCTTTGTTACACCCTTTTTGTTCAAGCATAAAATTTTCTTGACGGCAATTGATATTATACTCTATCCATCAGTTTGAATCGTAACACGCGCGAGCAGTAGCACACCAAAATTTTGTTGCATTTCCGTAGCAAGACGCGCGAGCAGCGGTAGCACGCCAAAGCTTCTGCCACAAATACCACACACAAATTTTCCGAAAAGGAGGTGCCCAGTTGGGCTAAAAAAGAGCATGGACCCTAGTGGTCCGGAAAGGAGGAGGACCGCCTACACGTAGGCCGCGCTACCGCGAGCACGCGTGTAGTGCGGCCCACGGCGGCTTCTCTTCCCCGTGTTGTCGCCGTCGCGCGTCCAGCCGTCGCCGCGCGCCGCTGCCTGGTGTCGCCGGAACAATCGAGCTCGCCGCCGGAACAATCAATTTCGTCGCCGGAACAATCGCGCCCCGCCGTCGGAACAATTGAGCTCGCCATCGGAACAATCGAGCTCGCCGCCGGAACAACTACGTGGGGAAGCGGTGTGGCGGCGCGACGTCATGGGGAAGCCGGGCGACGGCGTGGAGGAGCCAGACGGCGGCGGCGGCTTGGCGCAGGTGAGAGAAGCGTAGGGGGAAGAAGAAAGCACGGCGGCCGTCGGATTTCGTTTTCTCACCAATCTCAAAGCGCGTTATACCTGGGCTTCGCGTAGCGCGCGCTAATTATAAGAAAAGTGCCCGTTGGCCCATGCCTCGACGACGGGTCATTCGGAAGTTGGGCTGAGCTTCTGCGAAGGCAGGCCTTCCGGTCCAATAAATAAAGATACGGTCCATGACGGCCAGATTAGCAGCCTCTCCATGATCGGGTACATAATGATCAGACTAACTAAAACCTGCCGGATTAGGTGCACGCAGATTAGTTAGCTCTCAAATCGCGCCTGGTAGCTCTTCTCCATGGCGTCCAAAACGTTCACGCCGGCTGCGGCTTGTGGCGCTGGTGGTGACGCGAGTTTTAAGTCTTGTTTGCGGCCCATGTTACGACCCTCCCATGATCAGTACAGCAGCGGCCTCGACTCACTGCAAATACACCGATTGGCAAACACATAAGTGACTACCAAAGTCGTACAGTTCCTTTGCTGCACTGAGCAGCAAGGTCTCGAGACGAAATGACCAAGACGCGTTCGGCGTTCCGGCACATATCCTCGAAACACGTGGTACCGATCAGCTCTGACCGGAGGAATCTTCGAATCTGGATCGTGGTGGATGGCATGGCAATGCATCAAACACGACCCGGAATTGACCGACCAAAACACATGAGCCGTTCCATGTATTCGAGCACTAGAATACTACTACCATGTATTCGATGTAAATTTTTCTATCTTGGATTTGGAGTACGTTTATGGTTGTGTTTGTATCAGGGAAAAATATTTAGCGGGGACACAAAAGTATAACGTAGTAATTTTTTTGGAAAACAAAAGTATAAGTCATAACATAGTAGTAAGGGCAGGTACAAAGGTGTTGTCTTAAAAGCGGTCTCATTCATGACACCTAATCATAAGACGATTTATAAGACCACACATACAATAAATGATTGTTTTTGTTGTCTCATAGTAATTGTATTTTTCCTTAATTTATGGATGGAAAAAGGAATATTTAAATGAGAAAAGGAATGTTTATAAGTTGCATGACAACTACAACTCGTACAATGGTGTGTAAGCCGTCTCATACTCCTAAATTTTAGCACCTGAGGTGGTTGTCTCGTGAAACAACCGCCTATTTCTTTTTCCTCTCTCTCTTCCATTTTATCAAAAATCCTACGTGACGTTGCATGAGACGGGGTTTAAGACTGGCTACGTGTAGCGTTGTAACTGCCCTAACAATTAGAAACCGGTGGAGCAGGCAAAACGGCCAACAAAGCTCATCAGTCAAAAAGGCAAATACCATCACACAATCATTTTAAGACCAAGAAAAAGAAGACAAAAAAGCACGGCATCCAAATCCCAACAAGGAAGCAGGTGATGATTAACCGATTAATTAACTTCCTATTATACCAGCGAGAACGGCAAAGAAGACACGGCCACGGCGGCAGGGTGGCGATGGGTTCCTCCAAGTTTGACACCTTCAAATGTACCGAGACTACACGATCTCCTGCGCTCCCAACCTTCGCTGCTCCCACCAATCGAAGCACAAAAGATTTCTCCTGTCCCTTGCTCCAGTTCTTGGACCAGTTCGTGGTTCTTGGACTTAGCAGCCAGCCGCCCCTCTGTTTCTGATCTTTCCCTTTCCGCGCAACACCACCAAGAAATTCGATATTTGGTAGTCTACTTGGGTTTAGGAATCAGCTAGCGGTAATCTGGGCTCCAAAGGCCTGTAATTGGTTCCAGACCTTGGGGGTTTAGTCCCTTGGTGCGTCCGCCGTGAGCTGGATCGGGGAAGGAGGCATCTTGAAGGCTGTTTCTGGAATCAGCAGAGCTCAATCGGTTCGTTGTCTTGCTGGAGGGCCCGCTTTGCTTTATTTTGCGTTTGTAGAGCTTCAATTTTGTTGCCCTTTTCTCGGTTGGACCAGCAATCCTGCTTTTCAAGTTCAACGATTACTGATAGTTTTTTAACTGATTACTAATATATTTTTTGAATTGATTACTGATAGTTCCGTGTGTTAGACTTTTCTTTTCTTTGTGTGATCTAGAAGACATCTATTCTTGTGGCACAGTTCAGCTCTTGACTTGTCTGAAGCTTCTCAGGGTCAAATTCTTGTTTATGTCAGCTGTTAGAAATGGGTAGCTGAAAGGATAGGAAATTTGGGGGATACTCCTCTCTAGCTGAGGTGGTTGTCTCGTGAAACAACCGCCTATTTCTTTTTCCTCTCTCTCTTCCATTTTATCAAAAATCCTACGTGACGTTGCATGAGACGGGGTTTAAGACTGGCTACGTGTAGCGTTGTAACTGCCCTAACAATTAGAAACCGGTGGAGCAGGCAAAACGGCCAACAAAGCTCATCAGTCAAAAAGGCAAATACCATCACACAATCATTTTAAGACCAAGAAAAAGAAGACAAAAAAGCACGGCATCCAAATCCCAACAAGGAAGCAGGTGATGATTAACCGATTAATTAACTTCCTATTATACCAGCGAGAACGGCAAAGAAGACACGGCCACGGCGGCAGGGTGGCGATGGGTTCCTCCAAGTTTGACACCTTCAAATGTACCGAGACTACACGATCTCCTGCGCTCCCAACCTTCGCTGCTCCCACCAATCGAAGCACAAAAGATTTCTCCTGTCCCTTGCTCCAGTTCTTGGACCAGTTCGTGGTTCTTGGACTTGGCAGCCAGCCCGCCCCTCTGTTTCTGATATTTCCCCTTTCCGCGCAACACCACCAAGAAGTTCGATCTTTGGTAGTCTACTTGGGTTTAGGAATCAGCTAGGGGTAATCTGGGCTCCAAAGGCCTGTAATTGGTTCTAGACCTTGGGGGTTTAGTCCCTTGGTGCGTCCGCCGTGAGCTGGATCAGGGAAGGAGGCATCTTGAAGGCTGTTTCTGGAATCAGCAGAGCTCAATCGGTTCGTCGTCTTGCTGGAAGGCCCGCTTTGCTTTATTTTTCGTTCGTAGAGCTCCAATTTTGTTGCCCCTTTCTAGGTTGGACCAGCAATCCTGATTTTCAAGTTCAACGATTACTGATAGTTTTTTAACTGATTACTAATATATTTTTTGAATTGATTACTGATAGTTCCGTGTGTTAGACTTTTCTTTTCTTTGTGTGATCTAGAAGACATCTATTCTTGTGGCACAGTTCAGCTCTTGACTTGTCTGAAGCTTCTCAGGGTCAAATTCTTGTTTATGTCAGCTGTTAGAAATGGGTAGCTGAAAGGATAGGAAATTTGGGGGATACTCCTCTCTAGAAACATGGGGGATGTGAAAGATCTCATTATTGTGGGAGCAATATGTCACACTCATTTCATGCGTTTTCTTAGGTGTCTCTCTTCTCGTGGGTATTAATTGGGACTGAATTGCAGGACAGGTATCCATTACTCACAGTGCTAAAGGGGCGTGAGCGGGCATGGATGCCAGGAACGCAGGAACTAGTGGAAATGAAGACATAAAGCAACAAAGGTCTCTGTGACAAAGTGTGTCTCTTACAAGATAAGTGGGGAAGGGGCTTGTTGATTAAGCTACGGAGAGAAAGGAAGGGAGATGGTGAAGAAGAAGCTGAAGAAACTGTCCGGCAAGGATGCACGGGAGTTTTTTAACCAGGTCTTGGAGGAGCAACCCTTGCTGCCCTTCCTGATCCCTCTTGGCCTGTTTGCATGGTTCGTCGAACGGTGGGTTGTGCCGTTCTCGAACTGGGTTCCCCTCGCTGCTGCCGTTTGGGCCACCATTCAGGTATTTTTGTCGATGCATGCTGTTCCATCTGAGTTGATACTGATTGCGGTAAATTTAGCTCTATTTCTTTGATATCATGCTGACTTGGTTGGAATATCGTAGCTGAAATGAGACTTCCCAGATGGCAATTTGTGACTTAGCATGAATAATTTTCTTTTTCGTTTTCTTTTTTAATTATGAAGTCCCAATCTGCCCCATGGGTTGTGAAATGCTCACAGTGCATGGGTAAGTTAATGCCAAGCAACATTTTGCTTTTCGTCCTGCTTCCTTTTGTTTTTGTCAGGGCTTTCTTCTGTCCCTATTATCATAATTTGCTTTGTCTTACTCGTTTTATAATTATTGCAGTATGGGAGGTTTAAAAGGAGGACGGCCGTAGAAGATTTGAACAAAAGATGGAAGCATCTTATACTGAACACAACAGTATGCTCCTTGACACTTTGTATTGATTCCTTGTTCATAGACTCTCAATCATATTACTTGGATGTCTTTTGTAGCCCACTACACCGATTGAGCCTTGCGAGTGGTTGAACAAGCTGCTGTCAGAAGTTTGGCCCAATTACATGGAACCAAAACTATCAAGGAAGTTTCAAACTACTGTCGAGGTCAGTGTCTGCACCGAAAGAGCTCAGTTATACTTAGGCTCTGTTTGATGTTGATGTGGATTATGGTTATCAAATCTGCTGAACCGCTTTCACAGAAGTTAGTATTTGCGAATTTAACATTATATAAACTAAATTTCAGACAGAGATATAATGCTTTTTTAATTACACAACAATATTAGAGAAATAATATACCAAGCTTTCCCCAAACTTAATTTGATTTTCTTCAAACAAAACCGTTTTGTTCCCCAATATCTTAGAGAAAATGCGCTGCAACAATAATCACAATCTGTGCTTAGTAAATGTTGTGCTCTAATAGACAAATGAGCTTTATAGAGGTTTTAAACGTTTTCTTACTCCATTTCATCGAAGCTAATTTGTTGTTATCGTTAGAGGACAAACAAGCTTTTAAGTAGGTTGTGTTAGAGTGGGTGTATTGATTCTCGGAAGTGGATAGGTCCCAAAATATATACTTCTTTCGCGTATAAATATTTACCACAACATATGCAGGCGCTATCCTGCTTTGTCTATACACAGCTGACAGGACTCTACTATTTTGCAGAGACGTTTGAAGAATCGAAAACCAAAACTAATTGTAAGTTTTATTTTCCAGTATTCTTCCTCGTGTTTCTGTCCAGATTTTGTAATATTGTTATTTTATTGTCTCCAGGATAAAATAGAGTTACAGGAATTTTCACTTGGTTCTTGTCCACCTATCTTGGGAGATCAGGGGATGCGTTGGATTACTTCAGGTGACCAGGTGAGTTGTTTAGTCTTTGTACTCTGTGCATCTGAAAGTTACCCTTGCCTAGTGTGATAGACAAATATTAGGCTGTTTTGACGTCCTGCAGAATTGTATGGCAGTGATTTAGCATATCGATACTACATTTTGGATTTTTAATTAGTAAAATTACTCTTACATCAGTGAGAAAAACTTCAGAAAAAAAAGTAAATCCTTGGATGCATACAATCGACTTTTAATGATGATATATTTGATTCTGATTACAGCTTTGTAATATCTGTATTATCATATATACAAACAGGTGGCTCAAACTCCTGCAGCCTCAGTACTTAAATTTCCATCTTCGTTGATATTGTCCTAAAAAGCTCGACATATTCTGTACTTTTTAATACTTTTGTGGGGTATGTAATTTATTAGTTCCATCTTTACTGATATATCTTTGTTTTCTCTCACAGCAAGTCATGCGCCTGGGATTTGATTGGAATAGCCATGAGATGAGTGTAATGTTTTTGGCGAAGTTAGCTAAGCCACTAATTGGCACTTGTCGTATCGTAATAAACAGCCTTCACATTAAGGGAGATGTAAGCCCTTTCTTCATTCCCTCCGTTGCTTGGTATTTTTCCTTATTTCCTGCTTTTGTAATTTTGCAAAATACTTTTCTTAGTACTGAAAGCTGAGAATTCATTATTGTGCTATACGTACGACTCTAGTCATCCAACAAGACACTTCACATCCATCATGTCCAGTGCCAGGCCTCAGGCTCAGGCGATCAGCGGTTCAGGTTGCAAGGTCATAAAAGTCAGAAAAATGTGGTCGTTTGTGTAGCAAGTTCCTTCTGGTTTTGTGTGGTTGACATAAGAAATAGTTATGTATCATAACTCATTTGTCTGCCACTTAGTATTTTGGGTTAGAACACTTTGAGCTTGTTATTTCACTAAATATCCACCATTTCAAAATAATTGTCACTCTGGAATGCATGGCCATAATAGATTTTGGAATTTTCTTGCGAAGCAGAGAATTTTAGATATTATTTCATCACTTCAAAGCTTAAAATTTTTATGCTTTTGTGCAGTTATGCTATATGTAAAGCAGTACAGGCAGTCTTTATTTGAATTGGCCATTATTGCATTACTCGCTTGGCTTGCCAGATGGCACTATTGCACTATCCAATAGGTTTTGCCTGTACCAAGTTGAGTTTTCACATGACCTCTGATTCAGATTATATCATTGCAGCTTCTACTGATACCCATACTTGATGGAGAAGCTATCCTCTATTCTTTTGAATCTACGCCAGAAGTCAGTATTGGGGTAGCATTTGGAAGTGGTGGAAGCCAAACGATTCCTGGTATGGAGTTGCCAGGTGTCTCGACATGGCTAGTGAGTTTGTGTTGGCTATTTAGTTCAAATTTGTTGATGTCTTGCATCTCTTCACGCAATGGCAACAATGGCATAAAAATATTTGGATGCTAAATCATGTAAGATCTAATGTGTGCTTCATGGACCGTGCAGGTAAAACTTTTAACTGAAACCATAGCTAAGACAATGGTTGAACCTCGCCGCCTATGTTTTTCTTTGCCATCAGTGGATCTAAGGAAAAGAGCAGTTGGAGGTGTTCTTTCAGTTACTGTAGTTTCAGCCAGTAACATTGGCAGAAGAAGCACATCTAACGAGCTAGGAAACCACCGAAGTTCAAGTGGAAAGGCCACGTCTGGAATCGCTGATAACGCACTTTCACAGAAATTGGTTGAAGTAGAAGTCGGCAATTTGATGAGAAAAACAAGTACCAGTAAGGGGCCAAATCCTACATGGAATAGTACATTTAACATGGTACTGCATGGAGAGACAGGTGTTGTCAAGTTTCTTCTGTATGAATTGGACTCTGATGGTGTCAAATTCAATTACTTGACAAGCTGTGAGATAAAGGTATTTTTTATTTTAATGAATTTCCCATGCTCCTTTGACAATTTGGTTCTTCCCACATAGCCAAGGGCACTAAAGAAAGTAATGTGAACAGGTCAAGTATGTTCTAGATGGTTCAACAATATTTTGGGCCATAGGGCATAATTCTGGCGTTGTTGCAAAACATACCGAGCAGTGTGGACAAGAAGTTGGAATGGTTGTCCCATTTGAAGATATTAAGGGCGAGGTACTTTGCTTTTCCATTCACATTTTGATTTCAGTTCTTGGACCTGATATTGTCCGATCTATAGAAATTTCATTACATGTGCTGGCTAGATTTCTTAAGTCATCAACATGCCTCTCTGGTCTGCCATTGTGCCATATGTTTGTAAGAGGTTATCACCAATACATGTTGTGAAGTAACATAACATGAATATATTTTGCATCATAGGACATGAATGCCCGATTTGTAGAAATTCAATAACCTGTGCTGGCTAGTTTTCTCAAGTCATCACATGCAGCTCTGGTCTGACATTGCGTGCCATGTTTGTAGGAGATTATCCCTAATACATGTTCTGAAGTAACACACAGGAGGACCTCTTGTAACCGCTTGATTTTATAGTTGGAATGTTTGATAGATTTTACATAGGGCACTGATGCTGATTATTGAGTTTGATAGCACTTTTGGAGTGAGGCATAAAGAAAAGGCACTCATAGTCAATAAAGAGATCGCGGAAGGAGCAAAATCATTGAATTAGATGTCACGAGCTCAATAGACAATTTCTTAGAAATGTAACAATAATCATGTTGATGATATTGCTGTGTGTATTATATAACATCATCATTAATCCTTCTGATTTCTGAAGTATTGATACCAGTAGTGAATGGTGATGACACTTGTCATGTGGGGCCATCAATATCTACGATCTGCATGTTGCCTGCCAAGGAAGGATTATTTTTAGTTCAGAATTATCATTAATTTAGAGGTCGCTAGGATTGATATAAGAACTGTTAAGAGTTTGTTAGGCATAAGGCTAGGTTAGCCGATTGCTTCTTCAGATTAGGGTTTATATATGCGCCACCCTATCGCCCTTTGGAATTCATTCCAGAAGCTAAACCCAAAACTCATTACCTATTTCCTTTGCACTTTATTCTCTTCCGCTGCTGGCTGTGATGATACTTTTAATATCTAGACCAATGTCATTCAGAATGTTTCCAAAACTTTGTGCCAACAACTCCCAACCCCATCTATATGATATCTACTTTTCGGAAATTGTCACCGTTCGTGCCAGGTAATGTCCTAAATCCTTGATGTTGGGAACGTGGGCAAATTAAATAAAGCATTTGTTGCGCGTGTTATTTACAGTATCACGGGATAAAATCCTGATGGTAGGAACAAATGAAATCAAACTGGTCTAACAACTGTGAATAAGATATACTGATTCTTGGATGGCTAAAAAATAGGTAGTTATAAGAAAAGGTGCCTCTTGCTTTGTTTTAGTTTCTTGCTCTAGCTTATTGTTTATTAATGATGGTGTAAAGCTGTGCTCAATGCTTTTGTTTGCAGTTGACTGTTAGCCTTGTGTTAAAAGAATGGCAGTTCTCTGATGGGTCTGTTACATCGAGCAACTCTCTGAGCGATGGACTTCAATCCCCATTTGACGGATTACCAAAGCTTCAGTCCACAACAGGAAGGAAGCTTAGAGTCAGAGTAGTTGAGGGTAGGGCCCTTACCGCGAATAGTAAATCTGGGAAATGTGATCCTTATGTGAAACTTCAGTATGGAAAGGTCAGCTGTTCCCTTGCTGAAGTTTAACATCACTAATCATTCAATTAACACTGATTCGATCTCTAATGTTAAATTTGATATCAGGCCCTATACCGAACCAAGACTCTGTCCCATACAGTTCGTCCAGTTTGGAACAACAAGTTTGAGTTCGACGAGATTGCTGGTGGTGAATATCTAAAGATCAAGTGCTATAATGCAGATATATTTGGTGATGAAAGCATTGGTAGTGCAAGAGTTAATTTAGAAGGACTTTTAGATGGTGGTAGCCGTGATGTATGGGTTCCACTTGAAAAAGTGAATTCGGGAGAGATCAGGCTTGAAATAGAGCCAATAAAGAATGATGAAAACAGTGGCCTAAAGGTAAGTGCTTTTACTCAATATCAAATTGGATCTTGAAGAGTACATTAGAAACTTCAAATCTTTGAAGTTTTCAATCTGTTTCATTGATAATCATACAACCTTCCATTCCTAGTACAGTGTTTCACAGCCTTTGATTCGTCATGTGCAGGTTGTTCTGTATAATCTTAATGTCTTTCCATTTTGCAGAGCTCAAGTTGTAAAATTGAAGCTGGTTGGATTGAGATAGTTATAATTGAAGCCAGAGATCTTGTTGCCGCGGATCTGAGAGGCACTAGTGATCCTTATGTCAGGGTGCAATATGGGAACAAGAAGAAACGAACCAAGGTTTGTTGATAAATTTAGTGACACTACTCACCATGATTTGCATGAATTGTCTGCCTAATGGGCCGTCTAGTCATATTGATTTTGTAGCAGCTTTTCTTCAAGTAAATAAGCTGGCCTAGTAGTAACAGGCGTTATTCAGACTGGTATCAGCATGGTCTTTGTAGCTAGCATAATGGAAGCACTTCGATGGTAACATGAGGTGGCTTGCTGCTTTTCAGTATACACTCCCAGCAATGGGTTTGCCATGTTTTGTACTTTGGTACATGAATCCAGGAAAAACTTTGATACTAAATTGTTATGTATGGAAAAGTAGCAGTTTATTCAAGCTGTCTTGTTCTTTCTATGCAGGTCGTTTACAAAACACTCACTCCACATTGGAACCAGACATTTGAGTTCCAAGAAACTGGAGAACCCCTAATTTTGCATGTCAAGGACCACAACGCAGTACTTCCAACCGCTAGCATTGGCCATTGCACTGTCGAATACAGCATGCTCTCCCCAAATCAATGTGCTGAAAAATGGATACCACTCCAAGGAGTAAAAAGCGGAGAAATCCATGTGAAAATTATGCGAAGAGAACCAGGCATGGTAAAGAGGACTGCACTAGAGACAGATGCATCTACCCACGTCAAAGGACACAAGATATCGACGCAGGTATGTGGCTTATTGAATACTGCATTGCTCTTGCAGTTTCCTTGCACAACATCCTATTGCAATCTTCTTGATCATTTTCTTGCCGTGTGATGAATATGCTATGTATTTTTCACAGATGAGAGATAGTTTGAAGAAATTCTCAGGCTTGATTGAAGAGGGAGGTGACCCAGAAGCCCTCTCATTAGCCGTGACAGAGATGGAAGGCATCCAGGGCGAGCAGGAAGTGTACATTCAACAGCTCGAGCGGGAAAAGGCAGCGCTGCTGCGTAAAATCCACGAACTTGGTTCTGAAATTATCAGGACTTCGTCAGGCCCTCCAAGGACGCCTTACTAGTTAGATCGACAATATACTCCACTGAACAAGATACTATCCACAAGTATATTTCAGGCAAAGACCTGATTGGATATAGAACTACACTTCTTCAGATAGTAACTTGTAAGTAGTCAGATGGGTACTGGGTACAAAGCTTAGGTGTATTTTTAGTTCTGATTTCTGAAACATCATTGAGTAGATGGAACCTCTCCACTCTATTTTCAGATGCCATGTTGCCAAGCTTGATTATACAGACAGTTTAGCTGAAACATGAACTCTGTGTTTTGCATCAGACCTCTTAATTTTGGAAGATTATCTGGGGCACAATGATACATAACATACTGGTTATGTGGGATTAAAGAACAATATGTAAACAAGGTCTATGTTTCTTTTCATGCAACAGTGAACGAAGAAACGATGGTTTTCAGGGCTGGTGTTCCAACGGTCTGTGTTTCTTTTCATGCCTTTGCCTTGCCTTGCCTTGCAATGCAGTCGGTTCCATCTTTTCCTCATTACTGCCAGGTTTTCAGGGCTGGTGTCGCCGGCCATGAGCTGGATAGAGTAGGACGGCGAAAGCCTATCGGGCATGCAGCGCCCAAACTGGAATGCATTTTCCCCGTCCACACGCCGATCAATGCAGGGTGACGAATAGCACCTGAAGGCTACTAGTAGTAGCAGTCGTACATCCTCGTGCTGGAAGTCAAAACCTTTTTTTATATAAAATCATGTTGGAAAGTCAAAACTTTTCTTTTCTGCGAGACTCGTATGTGCTGTAAAGTCAATTGATCTAATGCAGCCGCCTTCGCCATATATCGAAGAGTTTTGACTTACTGACGCTCTCTCGTTGTGTCCGGAAATAATCTTAGAACCGATTTACATTTTGGATCTCATGAAAGAAAATATAGAGGGTGCGATTTACACTTTCATACTTTTGCATACAGGCGTGAAGGGAGGAGAAGGCAAAGATAAGAACACACGAATGAGGACTGGTGTTAGCTGCAGCTCGATGGGGAATGAGTAATGGTTTTTGGACAAACTTGAGCGATGGAACTGATGAGAGCGAGCGACTTCGCCGCCGTCTCTCGCTCGCTCTCCTCTCTCCACAGCCTACCTCGCGCAGCCTCTGGCTGGAAGGGTTCCATGCCTTCCGTACTGCTCACGCTGCACGCGCTAGCTGGTCGAATTCTGTTTGGCCGAGCTAGGGCGTGTCCAAAAAGCTTCAGCTCAACTTCAGTCGATCGGCTCAGTGTCGAATTGACTTCTTGTGATCCAGTCCATGCAGGCTAACCTCCAGGTTATGGCATAGTACAAGAGGAGCTTAACGGGATTAACTTCAAGTGGTAGCGGCACCTAACTGAGACTGTCGGTATTGCATTTTGATCAACACGGTCCATCTCCAATGCATGATCAAAATTAGTTAATACTTGATGAATGATCGTTAATTGGAGGGTTGGCCCGTGCACTGTTTTCTCTATCACTTCAGTTGTCAAAATTATAACTTATATGACTTGCTAATTTATCCTTAGTATCATCATTATTTCCTCTGTCACTGCAATTGCAGCAATTGTACTTTGGGCTATTTTTTCGTAATGGAAATGGCTGATGATTTAGAAATAATTTTAGAAGACACTTATATGGATATTTGGACTAATATTTTCATATAGCAATGCTGGGTTATTATTTCATTAATGTGGTTATTTAATTTAGTCTTTGAAAACAAACGTGGTGACTCTTTTTTTAAACCAAATATTAAAATAATACTATCTTTTTCTAGTCCTTGAGTAGATAGATTTCTTCCAAAAGAAACGAATGGTTGTTAAGAGGAACATGATTTGAAGGAATATCTGCAGTAACGACAAAAGAGATGAGTTAGAAGACACCGGCAGTTCTGTATATAAGATTTTAAGAAAAATCATTGAGCATATCATGAGGCATCAAAAGCCAGTGGTACCGTATGCGCCAGTAACGTCGCACATGATTCTAATATTGCATTAGCAACAGGTACTAGCATAACATGCATGCATAGTGGCAGTGGACACACACCATATGGTACTCCGTACTATCATATATGGATGCATATGAGTGGCTCACCCTAGGATATACGGTATGGTAACATGAGATAGTAGGTCCCCATGGATCCTTAAACTGGTACTTTTACCATTTTGAGCCTAGCAAGAGCATTGTTGAACTCATAGTCATCATGGTATAGCTTTCTCACATTTCAGTGAAACAATGGGTGGCAAAATCTAAAAGGTGACGGTGCCTCTCTAGAATTTATTTCTGTCCTCAAATTTTCATGAACTAAAAAGAAAGCTCTCCCAAAATCAGTGGGGTAGCTGGCAAGTGCTAGATGCAGCTGTGCAAGTGACTGCTCCGGTGGATCAAAACTCCAAGTCAAAGTGGTTTCTTTTACTCTGGCGGATCACAAGTCAACACGCACAGCAAATCACGAGGAGCCGCCTGATGTGCAGCTCCCTGACTAGACCAGCAGTGAATTAACTGTCACAAATATCGCAGCGTATGTACTTTGGTCACAAGCCTGTTTCTCCATCTTTTGTTCCTTGATTGCTCCCCCATAGCAAGATGCATCGTCTCCCCATCCAATCAGCTTCCTCCGTTGTCCGGGCTTACATGTCCAGGCCAAGCAGTGCTAGTGACCTACGACTCGCATGCCTTTGCTAATTCGAGAGAGAATACGTACGCCATGGTCCATGGATGATACATGTGGTCTTATCACTTGTACTATTAAAAGGCTCAATGTCTCGTATTTGCCATACAAAAGGCCCTTTTTTTACTGGCCATATGGAATTATGGAGTACTCCAGCAACCTAAACTGATTGTGTTTAACCTGCTCCCAAGTTTCTCTCTTCTCCACCCCTAAACTCCCAGTAGTACTTGACAACAGCACTTCCGAGCTTACCAACCTAGCCCTATATAGCTAGACCACCAGTACGAACGCTAAGCAAGCATGCATGCATGCATGCTGCTATAGGCCTTAGCCTCCTTGTGCTTGTGCATGCCCCTCTCAACTGAGGAGCGGGCTTTGTAAGAGGTGCCCTTGTCTTTATTATCCTACCTCCTCTTTCATCAAGTTGCATGCATGTCCTACACACAACTACAGGATGAGGAAGAAAGAAGCAAACAAAGGACGCAGGTCTACTGCCTATACGTGCATGTACATACAGATGTACTATACTACTATGTTTGTATGAGCATGTGTGATGTCTGTGTGTTTTCTTTGCGAGAAGAGGCGTAGCTTACTCTGTTTAATGATTCATTCACGCAGGAGAGGCCTCAGCATCTGTGCTGGTTGCAAATACTCCTCTACAGCGCAGCGTTTAGAGTAGTGGTGTGTGGGGCTTTCTTTCCTGCCTAGTGTGGCTACTTCCACAAACACGACGCTCTCTCTCTCTCTCTCTCTCTCTCTCTCTCTCTCTCTACTTCGTATAGCATACATTATACGAAGTT
>LAPY01001728.1:70538-84483 GCA_000970635.1 Eragrostis tef
CCGGCGGTACGTGACCTAACCTCGGCACCCAAATCCATTCCCTCCTTTCGTCGGCGTTGGCGCGGTGTCCGTTTATTAGTGTTGAATTGATATTTCTATGGTATGGGGAGCTTCGTGGACCACGTTGTTGGCGTTGCGACCCTGATTTCTTGTTATGGCAATCTGTCGAACAACTGGTGTGTGACGCTGCTGGGAGCGAACTTATGTTGAATTGGGATTTTTCTAAGTAGATTTTGCTCCCATGTGGAAGTAGGTAGATCAATTAGTGAACTAGGTTTGCTAAAGTGCCGGTTCCAAGCGCACGTGCCAAGTTTTTCTCTTATTTGGAATTGGAGCGGGTTGCTGTTATGTCAAGTCTACTGTGCGAAATGTCCATTGAGTCTGAGAGAGAGCGGGCAGTGGTTGCTCGGATCATTACGAATGACTGGGTTGGCACAAATATGGCTTGTCTTTCTATATGCATGTTATCGTAGGATGAATACGCAGTTCAGACCACGATTATTTAGATATATAACATGCCTCACTTTTCTGGAAACATAGTGTTGGCTCTGCTTATTGAGTAGCTTATTTTTGCTTACCTCACTGCATCTTATGCTGGCATTGTGTGGTGGTTGTCATTCATTTGTTCATGTTCGCACACTGTCATCTGACTGGTTATCTGTAGCCTGTAGAGACGTTGGGCCGTTCATTGTCTTTGTATGGAAAAGATATATACAAGACTAGCAAAGACAATGTATTTCTTTGATGTTGAAGAATTTTCTCAATTTGTGTGAAATCGATGCATAAGTTCATGTGTGTGTGTCCTGCCAGAATGCTGCCCGCATTATAAACAACATATGTAAATAGTTTTTCGGTTTGGTTTAACTATTCCATTTTCTTGCTCTAAGATTATTTGAGGAATACAGGGCTAACTGTTTTTGTTTCAAGAACCAGGAGGTACTCGAAAGCAAGGCACTGCAAAGTTCAAACAGCTCAATCTCTTGTGAACTTCAGAAGGTCAGAAGAACATCCATTACCAAAGAAGCCAAGGATCGCGATGGCACTGCGACGAGCACTTGGATGGTCGGAAGGAGAGGTGATGCGTCCCGAGTCAAAGCCCTGCTCACGGTTGATGCGGCATACTGCTGGCATCTTCTCAGTCGGTGGTGGTCTTGCTTTTTGGGTGCTCTGCCGCCTTCACTATGGTAAATGTTCACTATCAATCCAATTTTCCCCTTGTAATTATTTTGGTATAATTCTATGCACCTTTAATCCAGTAGTTATTGTGTCTTCTCATTCCATTTGCGCAACTCCTGTGTATCAACTCAGAAGTCGAGCCATTTTTCTGACCATGTGTTAAATCTGTAGGTCCAAGAATAACTGTTCCAAGGAGCCTCCGGTGGGCGTCATGCGGAGCGGTCTCTATGAGTGCGACATCAGCCCTGCTTGTGCGGCTCTTCAGCCCGGAGTGTGAACCTCAGAACATAGCAGCTTATGACAAACCTGAATTCAAGCCGGCATAGCATTGTCGAAATTCAGTGCCAGTCTATTAAAGTGCATCATGGCAGTATCTATCTGCTTGATCTGGCCTATCATGAAGAGCTATACTGTCCTTTGAATTTGCCTTACTGGCTATCATGATGATAGGTTTTATCTGGGAAATTAGAGGAGTTGTCATTAGGATCTGATATTCGGTATATGCTTGTGTGTTGAAATAGCAAATTGATGATATTCAGAAACAGCATTATGACTAGTGAGTTATCAACTTGCCCTGACAATTTTTGTGAATTACAAGATCTTTGAACTGCAGTGACTGTAGATAGCTCATCTTTTCTCCTTGAGTACATTGTTGTTTGTACCTCACTTTACCACCAAAAATGTGCATGGGAGCAGAGAAAAGCCCGTTGTCAAATGTGCAGGCCCCCTTCCCTTCTTGGAGCATTTCCAGAATCATGTCCGAGCTACGAGCTCTGGAAGCGGCATTTTATATTTGGGATAATTGCATGAGTTCTTTGTTTGTTCCAGTAAACATCTTTATCCCTGAGAAGTTGTTTGTGCCTCACTTTACGACCTAACTTGTTCATGTAGTAGCGGCAGTACACAAAACTGGAGTAGCAGTTTTTTATGATCTCGCATTCTTAATTGACTAGCAGGCCATTACAATCAAGTTCATGTCCAGTGTCAAGCAAGAAACATTGTCAAGAAGGGCGGTCTGCCATATTTCAATTTTCGTCACAAGGCAAAACATCAAAACCCCTTTAAGAGCTATGAGCTCTGGAATAATGCTGCTTTCTGTCTAACGAATATACATGTCGTCAGATCTACAGCTGGACTGGTAGCACGAACTCTGAAATAACCAAACAATCAGACCTCGGCCTTGTGCTCTGGCCGGTGCGTGAACTCGAAGTCGACATGAACAAACGCTCGCTCGACCTCGGGCAGCTGCTCGAGTTTCTCCTGCAGCGACTCGCCGATGTCGTGCGCCTGGCTCAGAGGCATGTCCCCGGGGAGCACGATGTCCACCTCCACGAAGTAGTGGGTGCCAAAAGTGTAGGCGCGCACCGTGTCGATGTGCCGGATCTCCTCGTGGTGATTCCAGATGAGGTACGTCAGCTTCGCGTGCCGAAGGTGTAGGCGCGCACCGTGTCGATGTGCCGGATCTCCTCGTGGTGATTCCAGATGAGGTACGTCAGCTTCGTCAAGTACTCCGCCGGCGCGGACTTGCCAATCAGCGTCCCCACGTTCTCCAGCACCGTTCTTGCCCAGGTAGTGATCGTGTACAGAGCAATCTGCATTCAAAGTTCATGTGTTAAGTCCTCTGCTCGAGTGCAGCATGTATATAGCTATGAATTACATTGCATAATTGCAGTGACTGCAATCGTGCTCACCAGTATGGCCCCAACCGGATCCATCCACCATTTGTACCGGACGGCGAGCAACGCGGAGGCCAGGCCGATGGAGTTTGTGATGACATCGAAGAAGTGGTCCTGTGCGTATGCCCTGACGATCTCGTTCTTGAACGACCGGCAGTAGAGCATGAGGAAGAACTTGACGACTGCGACCGAGGACATGCTGCTTACCATCCAAAGCTCTTGCTTGTGACTGAAATTTTCATGGTCCTGTTAGGCCATTGCACAGTATTAGTATCAGCAATCAAACCAACAAGAAAAATGGTTTTGACAATGAAAAATGGCTGTTATAACCATAGATCAGGTACCTGGGTAATAAGCTGGCGTCCTGATTCTATCAGTACTTGGAAGCCAAGTGTGCCCATGACAGATGCGAAAACTATTATGCCCTGTGTATTTGAAGATAGTCAAATTAACATATGTCCAACAATGTGAGATGACTAAACGCTTTGAATGATCTGAAACTGTAGAAATCTGTGCAACATTTTAAGCAACAGCACTTTATATGTCAATTGATCATGAAGAGTGAAGAAACGTTTTCAGAAGAAGGTCCTTACCACTGGCTGCATGCGCCTCTTTCCAATTGGATAGCTGTACTTGTTGGGCTTTTTCATGGCATGTGCTGTAAACCAGAGTATAAAGCCTGACAAAAGATCCAGCAGAGAGTCCAGCGTCGATGCTATTACCGCCATCGATACACTTTCAATGGATGCAACAACTTTTGTAACAAAGAGGACCAAATTAACTATATTCGACACATTGATAGCCAATCTTTCCGCCTTTGCCAATTGCCTTACCTCTTCCTAATAAAAGGACAACAAGATAAGCGTTACATACACGAAAAGAACAATTTTAATGTCCACTTGCAAGTTTCATAAGCAAAATGAAACAGTATCGCTGACTGTACCTCGGAAGGAGCACCCTGATCTAAGCAACCAAATTCATTCATGGTCTCCATCTCGCTGAAATCCTTCAATAGATTTTCTTGTTTCTTGTAGTACTTTGCGATTTTTCTCTGTTTCCCTGAAATTAGGAACTCAATCGTCAGCAATAAGGTGCTAGTTGGATACTCATCGGTCACATTTGAAGCATTTGTAGCTCCGATTTTAGGGACTACTTCCTCTTGTACAAAACATTTTCTTCTTGACACAAAATTCGTTTGTTTCCCCAAGTGTGGACTATATATCTGGTAGTGTCCCAAAATTTGGTACAACACCTTATTATGGTTGAACAGTGAGGTCTTACTTATTTGGAAGGAACAATGATCTCAGTTAAGGGAAACAATGATCTAGATCTCATAATAATCTTTACAGTATATAGTTATGATTGTCAGAAGGATATCAGGAAACTGTTAGCTAGCGTTTCGTTGTAGCTTCAGTATAGTAGAACTTAAAGTGGAGCCGCGTTGGGTCCAAAAGAAAAAAAAAAGAAAAAAGAAGGAACAGAAAAGGTACAATACGGTCTAGTATGAGCTAGATTGACAACAAGAAGTAAGCGGCTGGTAAAGTAACCAACAGAGTTGTGTGTCACTTTTGTATAATCACACATAAACAACAACTTTAAAGCTTCGGAATCAATGTGCTAGATCCTTAAATAGCCAACAATAAGTAGGGAACGATGAGAGCATCTGTTTTCCATTTTTATGAGAGGAATAGAAAACTAGCCAATGCCGTTGAGCGTTACTGTTGCACAATCACACATAACAAACAATTTATAAGGTTCAGAATCAACGTCCTAGATCCTTAAACACCCTATATTCAGCAACGACGAGTCGATGAGAATCTGTTCTCCGAAAGGCTCTGGCTTGATATTTTTAGTAGCACGGTTTCCATGATTGCGAGAGAGGAACAGAAAAGAATGCGAATTCAGGAGGAAAGGAAAGCGAACAGGAGTGGCTGGCGCACCGTGCGAGCCGCCGCCAAGGATCCTGGCGTAGAAGGGCGCCTGGCGGTGGAACCGCTCCGGGACGCGGAAGCCGCTGTCCATGCGCAGCCGCCACGACCCCGCCTCCAGCCAACCCCCATCATCCCATGGCCTCTCCCTCCCTGCCCTGCCCTGCTAGTGCTCGGTGGTGCGCGCGCAAGTACTCGATCAGCTCTGCCGCCGCCAAGGCCACCGCGCCGCAGAATTTATCACGCGAGCGTGTGTATCAGAACGGAAAGCTACGGGACGCAACGGAATGTTTGGGTCCGGTTTGGCTTCCGTCGCTTTGCTATTTCGGCGGGGACGGACGGAGTCGCCTGGTTGGGCGGGTCACGAACCATCCAGCGGCCGCGACCTTCCTCTATTGGCCGGCGCCGCGGCGTGTGCGGATGCCATGCCACCGTTCCCCGTTCCCGAGAGAGACGCATCGCGTGGTGACGTGGCTGTGTTAGCCAGGTCATGGGAGCCAGCACCGCACAGAACACACGACCGACCGACCGATCAGTCGCGGCGAAGGAAGGAAACAGAATTGAGGACGGCACAGCGAAGCGCGCGCCCACCTTGCCCGATCAGTCAGGAAGCCACCGTGCGGGATGAGGCCACGTCAAGCGGTCGGCGCCAAGTGGCCGCCGCGCGCGACGGCGACGCGAGTCCAGGCGGCACGGGACTCCCAGAAAAGTGGCAAGGCATGGAAGGAGGGAAGTCCGGGTTCGCCACCGAAAACCGTGCAAAGATGGGAACAAAACCGGTTTTGGCAGCTCCTCTGAAAACCTCTACTACACGGGAACCGTGCAAAGACCTGTACGTCTGACACGACCGATGAACCGATCGATTCGATTCCTCCGTAGGAGTAGCCTTCGTTCACCTTTGCCTTCCCTCTCCCAAAAGAAAAGGGGGCGATGGATGCGATTCAAAAAGAAAAAAGGGGGAAAAAAAAAAGGTGATACCCCCCTTGGCTAGAAGTTCTTCCCTCTCTCAAAGCAAGAGGGGATGATGCACTTGCCTACTATCAGCGACTCAGCGTACAACGTCAAGGTGAAGGAGTGGATCTTATTAGTACCTCTTCGATAACTACGTAACAGAGTTCGCGTTTCCTCGTCGACCGATTCTAATCTATCTTGGGGTTTTCGTTCCGCAAAGAGGAAAGGACAGTGATAGGATGCCGAAAGCAGTTGCGTCCTGGCGACCGTGTGATAACGAAAATTATCCATCTATCACTATCCCAAGCTGCACAACCCCAACTCAGCTTAACTAATTTGTGACCAATGGCGGTGCACCAAAGCATAGCTTTTGACGGCACCTCCTATTTCCGGCTGCGTTTCGATCACCTTTATTGAATGGAAAAAGGTTGGTCTATGCGTGCTCAACCTACCGCCACGGAACACGTACCAATGCAAATCAGGCCTTGCCACGTACTACGGGCGCAGAGCAACCACCACCCTGACCCTACCATCTGTCTTTATGATCTGATTAGGCTCTCAAAACTTATTAATCATGCTCTATGATAAACTATCATATGCTAGATTGATTATCTTTTCATTTTGAGTGTGAAGCTTTGTTTTTTCTTTTCAAACATAGTGTATCTAATAGAACAACAAAACATTCATATACATAGAGGTACAAATTGAGGGCGATGGACTTGAACCCATGTGAGAAGCTAGATGTCAACACAAAAGCCCTAACCCCCTCGCCCAAAAAAAAAAAGAAAAAGAAGAAGAAAGAAACACTTGACAAGTTTAGTTGAAATGCCATTTTCTTTTTCGAAATAGTTAGGCCGCCTAATCTTGATATTCATCCGAGTCTAACCTTGAACATTGGAGAGTTAGTTTCACCACAAAAACCTATCCAGCTGAGCATATTGAAGGCCATGTAGCTCGTGAGGTTTGAACAAATGACAAGCCTCAAACATAGGAGGGCTATCGGGCTACAAGCAATTCGGCCTCCGTTGGACCGCCATCGGCCAAGGGCCTCAGTCCATATCAGTACGAATATCCTTTTCGTAGGCATAGCAAGACTCTTAGTATCAAATTACCTACCAATGTTCAGTTTTTTGCTTCGCACTCATAACCACTAGGACTTGATTATTTTACGCGCACACGGTCTTGGCATGGCAAGACACGTGCGTCGTGAAAGCTGTGGAGAGTCTGCCGAGTTGGGATCATGCAAGCAATGCTATTCTGCATGCCGCGTACGTGGAAGATGGAGCAGGTCGACGAAATGGTCATCACTGCGTTAAGCTATGTGATCGTCAAGCTATGTGCTTTGTTCATGTCAAGGAAAACAACACTAGATATAATTTAGAACACATTCAGACTTTCAGAGGAACAACCGAACCAGAACATATCTATATAGCTTACATGCAGCTGGGCTACGACGTCACACGACGACAACTCTAGTAGAGTATATTTGATTGGCATCGTTTTGTTTAGAACTAAAGTTTAAGACGGAGAATCTTACTATTTAAAGGTATTAAATAAAGTATAATTACAAAACTAATTTCAGAACCCTGTGCTAATTCGCGAGACGAATCTAATGAGGGTAATTAAGACGCGATTAGACAATGGTTAATGTAGCATCATTGTAACAAAACATAGATTAATTAGGCTCATTAGATAGATCTCGAAAATTACCTTCATCTGTAAAAAAGTTTTGTCATTAAATTTTATTTAATGCTTCTAAATAACAAGATTCTTCAGACTAAACTTTAGGACTAAACGAAAAGAACAGTCCCTATTTGATTCTCGGTTCGACTTAGGAACCTAGCAACTCCTTCACGCGTCAAGGGCAGAAAAAAAACGTTACAGGCAAGAGGCAACCTCGAGGGATCCAACAGTCCAACACCCAAACACTGGACTCCTATTTTTTATTATATCCTTACTTGTAAAACGTTACAAAAATATGATGTTTTCAAGCCATGCTACGAAGAAACGTACTCTTAACATCTTAGAGCGTGTAGATGCCGGACCGTGAACGGTACGGGATCCATTGCCTTTATCACATGCATATATGTAATTCATTCAAGCACCAGTCGAACATAAAAGATCAGTAGTATATCCAAGTCCACATGGGACTCCACTAACTAAGCACCATTAACTTTGTTATCTTGGAATTAAATAACTAACTGAGATCACTAGAGAACTCTGCCTAGTGTTTTCAGTTTTTAACTTTCGGCACCATTAGTCACAAGTTGTTGATTACTCGGTGCAGTGATGAACAGGGGGAATGGCATGCATGAGAGGAACGCGACGGTTTCCCATGGCAACAAACTGAAACAATCTGCATGCCGAACTGAACAGGCGAAGGAGGAAGGAGAGAGGTACATACCGTGGCCGCGGAGGAAGACCCTGGTGACGAAGGGCGGCTCCTTGGGCCGCTCCGGCATCTGGAAGTCGCTGACGTTGAGCCGCCACGACGCCGCCGGCCCCGCCATTTCCTCCGCCTCCGTACCCTCCTTCTCACCCATGCCGGCCGATCACCAACCAACCAACCAAGGATAAAGACGGAAGAGGGCCAGGAAGAAGAAGAAGAAGAAGAAGAAGACGACGAGCCGGCGTCGAATGAAGAACGCGTGCGCAACCGCTCTAGTGCGCTCGTCGCCCGCGCCCCGGCGGTGCACTTTGGCTTTGAGAAGTTTGTGACTTGGTGGTGCCTGGTGGCAACTGGCAACAGTGAGAACGCCACACGAGGAAACAAGAAGTCGACGACGGAAAATGTGCGCGCAAAAAAGGCCGTTGCTGTCCCAGGCCTCGCGTTTTCTTATGCGAGAACGTCGCGTTTTATTATCCGCTCCGCTCCCATCCGTTTTCATCCCTAGGCAGAGGCAGGGAGCAGTACGTGGTGGTGGCGCGGTTGGGGCCGTGACGGCTCGATGGATTTGGTGCGCCGCGCTTTGTTGCCTAGCGCGCGTCGGATCACGTACCGTGTCGTCTGTCTCTTGCTTTCGGCTTCCCACCGTATGCGGCTTGACGCCTAGATCGCCTTTCGCTGAGTCGGGCTCAGGTCACGCCGGCTGCGTATGCACGCGCGACACGGCGCGGTACAGTGCGAGTGGGGTGTGATGCATGCGGAGGATGGAGAGAGGGAGGGACCGGCCGGGGGACGTCAGTTTCGGTGATGCGGCACGCACTTGTTGCTCCTCACTCGCTCGGCGCGGTGGCGGTTTCTGCTTTGGATCGTTCGTGTTTTTCGCAAAGGCCAAATACGTACATGGACACGAGCAGAGGCACAGGTTTCCCAGTCTCTTCTCTCCATCGCACAGCTAAGCCAGGAGGAGGCGGCCTTGACCTGGTGATCGATGAACCTGCCTCAGATGACACTAATTTTGGCAGGTGAAGCCTCGCCGCCTCAGATGTGTCGATTCCTCGTGTGCAGCGAGCGAGTACTACTTTAGCAATAGATCGATCCGAGGGATATGCTTTCTTCTTTCTCGGCGAGCCCAAAAATACTCTTCCGATCGCGCCCTTGGCTTCCCTCCCTCGAGTACGCCAATTGCATAGAGCCATACAGCTGCATGCATCACAGTTACAAACGCAGGAGGTCGTCAGTTACGTTCGGCACGCGGAAAGAACCAGGCCGCCATGCTTGAACCATCGCATTCACACATTGAAATGCTGATACTCCAGGTTACAAACGGGGCGCGCGGTGACCGTTTGAGGCGGACATCGCTATGTGTTTTCATTGCGATGGAGCGGGCTCGATCGTCTATGGAAGACCGATGCTAAGGTTACAGTCCGACATGACAAGCAGTGAGAGGGCCTTGTTTTCAGGTGCAGAGGCTACGAAAAATGCTCGTGTTCAGTCGCCTCCGCGTCAGCAGTAGCTCGAGAGTCTTTCACATGTCTATGATCCGATTGAGTTGTCGGAGGACCGAAGCTATGGTTGTTGTCCTCCTGTTCCTTGCTTGGATTTTGCGGTGAAGACAGGATGGGTCAGATCGTGCTATCGGACCGAGTTGTCATCACAGCACGAAGAAACTGCGGGCTTCTGTTCTGCCACAGAATCGTGGGCCTGCGTTGATGATTCTGGACAGGTTCCCCGCCAGAACTAATCCAGAGAAGTCGAATGCGGGCCTAAAAAAATTGACTGTGGCAAATCGTGGGCCTCGTAGGCTCGCTGTATTGACTGACAACGATTCAAAATGGGCCGTTATTGGAGCTTGGGGTCGCACGAGCTATACCTTTTGCCACGGCCGAAATATGGGCCTAATCGATGCAGATGATGGTTCTGGACCTCTGGTCGCCTGGTAGTCGGGCCACCTGACAGGGAAAGAATTTTTCATCTTCAAAAAAAAAAAAACTGACAGGTAAAGAGATTGGTAGCGACCCCGACCCCCATCGTGACACTTTGATGGCTCAGCTCAGCTGTCCGCACCGTACTTGAAAGTTGAACAAAATGCACCTGTGTACATCATAAATTAAATTCAAAAAAATCAAGCGATGTCGTTCCAAATACACCCGTCCCAACGGTATTAATGAATGGTCGCTCTCAGTGTCACTCCCTCCCCTGTGTTTTTGTGCCCCCCCCCCCCCAAAACGTCACAGAAAATGGAGCCGCTCAGCCACAAGAGCATCAAGCGCCGACACCGACCCATCCACAATATCAGCCATGGCGCAACGCGAGCCACGTTGCCTTGGGGCCGCACACGCACGGACAGCACGACGCACCGCACCGCCCAAGCCCAGAAATAGCCCACCGCACCGCCCACATGGATCACGCACGTACGTCACGCCGCGACGTGGTCTGCTGGCGTCGGCGCCTACGCCAATGCTGGCTGGTACTGCGAGATGCCGGGTAGGTGGTGGGTGAGTCCGTATCGGCTGGCCGGAGGCGGTAGCTACACCATGTGCGCGCCGCGACTTGGAGACGACGACGACTTTGCGCGGCGTCCACCGTCTCTCCGCTCAACGAGGCGAGCCGTGCGTGCGGGCACGAGCTCCGGCATTGGCCGCTGCAGTCCACACGAAGAACGGTTAAAAACTCAACCCCCCCGTTTTATGTTGCGCGGTTCGCGCCAAGCCATGCCCGTGATTAGTTAAATTATAGTATTGTACACGGTATGCTCTGCTGCTGGCCCCCTAGGCTGCTGATCCGTCCCGGTTCTGCTAATCGTGGCGTCTTGCTGAAATGATGATTTTTTTTTTTGCGAGGGTTACTGAAATGAGGATTGAATGAAGCTTCCGGGCTTTGCAGCCCGAGGGTGTCGCAGGAACACACAACAGCTCACGTACCGAATAATATTACTTTTGTCCAATTTCTTGTTGGGTTTATGAGACCGGATGGACTTGGTTTGGTCAAGAACGAATAGTAATTGGCAATTGAAGTTGCTTGAGCACTCAATATTGCTTGACTTGACTAGGGCAAGTTAAGTTTGACGTCAAAAAACTTGTTTGTTTGTTTGATTGATTGAGTCGTGAGCTAAGCTGCATGATGTAACCATCTAATAGAATGGATCGTGAGTAGTTCGTGACTTACAATCAATCAGATCGGGTCGGTTCATAAAACAGAACTAATCAGGTCGGGTCCACTTTTAAATTACTATTTTCTTTGGTTCCTGGAAACCGCTAAAGGCAATGTTCGCCTGGCTACTTATTTCTTCAGCAGTATCTACAGTGTTTGCAGTTATTTTTTAGCAACGTAGCCGGACGAACAAGCTGAAAAACTCAAAGTTGAGTTGTGTGATAATACTGTGCTAACAAAGTGTTTTCTTCGGATTCGGAGTGAGAGCGTTCCTTTTCTTCTACAGCAGCAAAGGCGGAATACATTCGCTCCCTTCCATGCCGGCTGCTCGACGGCTAGGAGTAAAAGTTCGGTTCGAAGGATAATAGAGCCGCCTTTTTGTATCCCACTTTACGCCTTGGTGAACAGAGTAAATCGCTCTCTGCATGGGAACGCAAGGAGATTGTTGGATGCGCTCAAAATTTGTTATTCACCGTCGTCAAAGTGCTTACAAGCATGGGCTATAAAACATATAAAATCGAAATATACAAGGGAAGACTGCAACATGATGACTCGGTTTTCACTTGCGTGCTGTACTCTAGTATAGGAGTACTGCCTTCACTTTTGTCTGACCAGTTTGATTTGGTTTATGGACATTTCACTGATTTCAGTAGTGTTTCCTGATAGGCAACGGGAAGGTGTCTGTTTTTTTTCCCATACGAATGGTAGCACCAACCTTTCAGGTTGGCGACTTGGAGACGACGACGACTTTGCGCGGCGTCCACCGTCTCTCCGCTCAACGAGGCGAGCCGTGCGTGCGGGCACGAGCTCCGGCATTGGCCGCTGCAGTCCACACGAAGAACGGTTAAAAACTCAACCCCCCCGTTTTATGTTGCGCGGTTCGCGCCAAGCCATGCCCGTGATTAGTTAAATTATAGTATTGTACACGGTATGCTCTGCTGCTGGCCCCCTAGGCTGCTGATCCGTCCCGGTTCTGCTAATCGTGGCGTCTTGCTGAAATGATGATTTTTTTTTTTTGCGAGGGTTACTGAAATGAGGATTGAATGAAGCTTCCGGGCTTTGCAGCCCGAGGGTGTCGCAGGAACACACAACAGCTCACGTACCGAATAATATTACTTTTGTCCAATTTCTTGTTGGGTTTATGAGACCGGATGGACTTGGTTTGGTCAAGAACGAATAGTAATTGGCAATTGAAGTTGCTTGAGCACTCAATATTGCTTGACTTGACTAGGGCAAGTTAAGTTTGACGTCAAAAAACTTGTTTGTTTGTTTGATTGATTGAGTCGTGAGCTAAGCTGCATGATGTAACCATCTAATAGAATGGATCGTGAGTAGTTCGTGACTTACAATCAATCAGATCGGGTCGGTTCATAAAACAGAACTAATCAGGTCGGGTCCACTTTTAAATTACTATTTTCTTTGGTTCCTGGAAACCGCTAAAGGCAATGTTCGCCTGGCTACTTATTTCTTCAGCAGTATCTACAGTGTTTGCAGTTATTTTTTAGCAACGTAGCCGGACGAACAAGCTGAAAAACTCAAAGTTGAGTTGTGTGATAATACTGTGCTAACAAAGTGTTTTCTTCGGATTCGGAGTGAGAGCGTTCCTTTTCTTCTACAGCAGCAAAGGCGGAATACATTCGCTCCCTTCCATGCCGGCTGCTCGACGGCTAGGAGTAAAAGTTCGGTTCGAAGGATAATAGAGCCGCCTTTTTGTATCCCACTTTACGCCTTGGTGAACAGAGTAAATCGCTCTCTGCATGGGAACGCAAGGAGATTGTTGGATGCGCTCAAAATTTGTTATTCACCGTCGTCAAAGTGCTTACAAGCATGGGCTATAAAACATATAAAATCGAAATATACAAGGGAAGACTGCAACATGATGACTCGGTTTTCACTTGCGTGCTGTACTCTAGTATAGGAGTACTGCCTTCACTTTTGTCTGACCAGTTTGATTTGGTTTATGGACATTTCACTGATTTCAGTAGTGTTTCCTGATAGGCAACGGGAAGGTGTCTGTTTTTTTTCCCATACGAATGGTAGCACCAACCTTTCAGGTTGGCAAGACTGACTCAGTGATCATAAACCACGAACTTGAGAACTTTTCAAACCAGCAAACCCCGAGTAGCTTTTCAAAAGTGTCTCATTCTATATCTTTCATTTCATCACAAAAAAGATGCATACAAACGAACCAACAGTACGTCATCGTTAAAAGTATAACAAGTTAATGATATAAGAATACGTAATTAAACATTTCAGTATCGGGGCGGTGCATGAATAATTACTGCATCAAAGTCTTCCTACAAATGACGCTTAGTAGGAGTATTAACCAGTCTCACCTGTCGACACGGGAGAAGAAAGGGAGAGGCATCTAATTACGCATACCGATTACACGAGCTGATCAGTAAGGAGAGGGGGTGCGCGCCACGCCGTGGACAGCGATAGCGTCGCCACCGGCCGCAGCACAACCACACGCTGACGCACGCGCTGATGTGCGCGTGCGGCGCGGCCTGGGCCACGCGTGGTCTCCCAACTCCCATGGCGGTGTAGGTGGTGGCGCTCGCACTAGCTACGCCGGCGCGCGCGCCGAGCGCGGGGTGGCCGGAGCCGGCGCCGGCGGCGAGGCGGACGAAGGCGTGTCGGGCTCCGGCTCGGCGTTGAGGTCGAGGCCGGCTCGCCGT
>LAPY01001728.1:91613-103108 GCA_000970635.1 Eragrostis tef
TGTCATTAAACTTTATTTAGTACTCTTAAATAATAAGATTCTCTTTGAGCATTGGATTAGAGGGCTCTAAACTAGGGCACCGAACGCGCCCTTAAGCTTCATCACTTGCACGGCTGAAATCAATCGAGCGTTAGCCCCGGTTTGCGTCCACACAATCTCTCAAGTTCTTGCTTTCGCTGGTCGCCCATCGTGTAATTTGTACCGCAAGACGAGATCAAGTGACGCAAATTGCGGTGGCACACGATTGGCTCTTCTGCGTCCTCGCCGGAGCGGCTTATCTGTAGGCGGAGGAGGGGACAGGAGATCGAGCAGAATTGCGTTGTCCGTTCGTCTTTGTGAGGGTCACTGTTGGAGATATCTCAGGCAGCTGACGGAGATGGCCTTCACTTTCATGGCACAGTTTCGGGCCGAACGGCCCACCAACTTGCGACGAGGCGTCGAAGTAGGCCGCCGCGGGATGGCGGGCCTTCATTTTTATGGTACAGTTTCAGGCCGAATTGCCCACCAGCCTGCGACGAGGCATCGAAGTAGGCTCTGCCGCTTTTGCGTCAGCCCATACGGGCATTTGGGTACCATGTGGCCTCTTTCTGCGCTATGCTGTTCCTATTGGGCTAATGCAGGATGGAGTGGTCTGTGGATGATGACAACAAACGACTGTGGGCTTAACACAAGCTTTCCCCTCCATAAGGCCCGCAATGTGGACATAGACGTGAGCAGCACAACAATTCGCAGCTGCACGTGGATGGTGGGATGGCCATGGGACGAGCTCAAACCACTGAAAGCGTGCACGAAAAATGGTGGCAAGATCACGGCCACAGCTCCGACAGGTTTTGCACCGGCACTGCACGTCCACAGGATGGTCCCTTCCCTTCTCTTGGTCGTTTGCAGAGCAGGCTTGGCCCCATGAAAAAAATCGCGGTGATATCCAATATGGGCAGGAGTAGGACAGCAGTAGTACCACCGCCGAGCGGGCCCGTGAGCAGGAGTGCTCCTGCTCGCTCGCATGTGAGGCCGCCGTGGAAAACGGACAACGACGAGCAGTGCCCGTGTCTGGCTCTGGCTGCCACGTGCCGACGTGAGTACAATGTACATCACCGATCTATACGCGTATACGGCGAAAGCAACCGATCTTGCGACGTCGCTTGCACTCCGACCCATGTGTTTCCTTCCTCTGCGTCGTGAGTGAGCTGATGCCGTCGCGCGCGGCATCTTGACAAGTCGAGCGCGGACGATGGGGCGCTATCGCGCCTACGCCACCGGTTACGTGACTCTTGTCCGCGACGCTGCAGCGCGGAAAACGTGACGACGCGACGGGGGACTTGCTGTTCCGGAACGCCGCATCCGCGTGGAATCTTCGAACACATGCTCTTCGGTTGCCCCCCGGCGCAAACAAGGCGAGGCGCGCGGACGGCCTTGCACGAGAACGCGATCCGGAAATGGTAGCGTACCGTGGCTGGTGCGACTGCCTTGGTGGGAGGCAGCGCGATGGGGCGCGAGTTCGCCCCTGGCGTGCCGAGTGAATGATTGAGTGATGCGGAGGGAGGCATGCATGCGGACAGGCAGGGCAGCTCGCCGTGCCCGGACTCCGGAGGCCCGGCATTCTTGTTGCATGTGCCGTCGTCGCCTTGTTTCACGATTCGCTCCGAGTCCGACTGTTGCTTCCGTTCGCGGGTCCCTGCTGATGCGTCAAAAATGTTGACATGCTTGCATTACTCGTTGGTGAGTACTACTTACAGAGAATCACGCGCGCCAAAGCCCATCGCGTATGAATTGAAGCAGTGTGGGTGGCCGATTCTGATCCGGTCTTGCTTCACGGCTCGATTTCGCGCAAGTACAAGCGCATGTGCCCGGAATGATGGAATCGGATCTGCCCTGGCCTGGATATCTCAATCAGCTGACGCTGCTTGCTCATGATCTCGAGTAGTACGGGTCACGCGCTGCCCGCCGCGCTCCACCAATCCGGACAAAGTTCGTGGCCGAGATAAGGTGCTGTGTCCCCCCCATGTTTCCCGCGCCGTGCCCCTCAGTTTCAGTACCTTCAGAGCTTTGCCAAATTCGTTACTACGCACACTTGGGTGGGATTCTTTTCCGGTTTGCAAGCAAACCGATTGCCGCTAATTCGTGCCGGTCAGATGAGTGGGTGAGATCATGAACACAATTTGTCCCTCGGGACAATCGTGCATGTGAGAAAACTGTAGTATGGGTGGAGCGCCTCGAGAACGAACATGCCTCATGGACAATGGCGCCATTTGGGGCCTATCTCTGCTTTTCGGTGATTATCTATCTACTGTCTGCTTGTTGAGTGTCGTGCGCGGCAGCTTTCTTTCTCACTCTAATCACAAAGCATCGCGTCTTTTCGGTTCCTAGAAGGAAGGGAACGCATCTTGTCAGTCTCTTTGCGCGGCAGTTCTTGACCAGCTCCTACTGATTGTCCGATCGATACCGCCATAGTTAGGCTTTACTTCAAGCTGGTCTATACTGCATTATGGTGATCATCAGAAGTTGTACAGTAAGATTGTAGAAATGTTTCTAAAATTGCTTGATTCGTAGATCTAGTAGAGAGGCAAACAGAAATCCAGAACAAGCTCTGTCGTGTCTGGGATATTTTGAGTTTCGTTTTCTTGAAGGAGCAATAGCTATTTGCCGGTGCCCATTACCGAATATGTATATCCTTTTTTCTCATTCATTCATCTTACCTTTTTCTTTTTTGATCGGAATATCCTCCTTCTGATCATATATGGGCCATGACTCTCTCACGAGTGTGTCTATGTGATCGCGTCGCGTTTGTGTATTTTTCCTTTGGGGTACCTTTACCTATTGGCCGTAAAGAGTGGAAATCCTCTCTTTCTCAAAGCATCAGCTGACATGGTTTCGGCAATTAGCCGGACCCACTATCAGTCATCGATACAGAGGCACAGAGCACTGTGATTGGTCATGGAGGCTATAAAACTACAGAACAAGTATCCGTTTCTGCTGGACATGCCACTCAATGCATGCAGAGCTCTCCTGCCACTGCTCACTCCTCGCCATTACTCGCATCACTAATCACAGCGCTTCTCCCTCCTCACTCACTCCAGCCTAGAGTCCTCTCTCACAGTCTCTCTGTGTCTCAACTCACAATAGCTCAGTGCCCAGAGTTGCTGTACAAAGGGAGTGAGCGAGGAGTGGGGGAGGAGAACCAGCGCGAGAGAAAACAGAGCACAGCGCAATGCTGCTGTTTTCTCGATTGCCCGTCCTCTCCTCCCGAGCACTCTCCTACCTCTTGTGGTGTGTTCTCTTGGTGACCTTGGCAGCCAGCAACGGCGTGCTTGCCAAAGCGCCAAAGGCTGGGTTTGGGTACAAGCTGGTTTCCCTGGTTCAGCAGCCCAACGGCGGGGGACTTGTGGGTTACCTGCAAGTGAAGCAGCGCACCTCCACCTATGGCCCTGACATTCCTCGCCTCAGGCTCTTTGTCAAGTAAGAACATGCTGCACTCGTCACTGAAGAAATTTCAGTAGTTTTTGTGTCTTGCAATTTTTTTATGCACGGTGTTCTAGGTTGTATCCATGCCGCATGTCTTTGTAGTGTTGAGAAGAATGTTTTGTTGTCGCAAGAATCGATTTATCTATTACTTCAGGTAGTTCTTGAAGAGAAGATAAGTTAGATTTGTATGCTGAACAAATTAGAGAGAAAAAACATCCCGGTACTTCAAGATTGAAGCAAAATGCTCCATGCATTGCTTTCTTTTGTGATGTCAACCTGCGGCATTTTTCTGTTCGCAATACATTTCCAATCACGAGTTCCATGTATTTTAAGACTTCTAATCATGGTGCCACGATCCTGCGGTCATGTTCTAATGGTGCAATGTTGTGCAGGCACGAGACGAGGGACAGGGTGCGCGTGCAGATCACCGATGCAGAGAAGCAGAGGTGGGAGGTCCCCTACAACCTGCTGCCGAGGGAGCCCGCCCCGCCCGTGACCGGCGGCCAGGGCGCTGGTGTTCACCTACGGCCGCGACCCCTTCTGGTTCGCGGTGCACCGCAGGTCCACCCGGCAGCCGCTGTTCAACACGAGCGCCGGCGCGCTGGTGTTCAAGGACCAGTACTTGGAGGTGACCACGGCGCTGCCCAAGGACGCGGCGCTGTACGGCCTCGGCGAGAACACGCAGCCCGGCGGCATCCGGCTGCGGCCCAACGACCCGTACACGCTCTACACCACGGACATCTCCGCCATCAACCTCAACACCGACCTCTACGGCTCGCACCCCGGGTCCATGGACCTCCGGAACAGCAACGGGATGGACGTCTTCTACAGGGGCACCTCGCTCACCTACAAGGTCATCGGAGGCCTCCTTGATTTCTACTTCTTCGCCGGGCCGACGCCGCTGGCCGTCGTGGACCAGTACACGTCCATGATTGGCCGTCCCGCGCCCATGCCATACTGGGCATTTGGTAAGGACTGATGACCGCGCTCTGCTCAAAGTCATTTTAATTTTCTGTTGTCCTGCAGTGCACATGCCATCAGGTTAGGCTAATCCATTCGGTGATCAGATGCTTAGAATATGGTTAGCTAACTTCCAGATTGACTGATAACATATAGTTTCTCCATCACATGCTAGGATAATGCAGATCTTAGGAGACAGAGGATGTGGTTCAGTTGTCGTTAGACTGTGATAAGAATGTCAGGCCAATATTGTTATGACTAAGTTATTCCCAACAGATGCTGGCATCCTATGAACTTTCTTTCAGGATAAAGAAAGACACTTAGACCAGTTAGTCTTCTTGTTAGGCAAATAGAACACACTCCTGCAACTTGATGCAAAATTCACAACAAATGATACAACTTCACTTACACCTGCAACTTCTTGATTGCAAAACAAAGTGCATGTGAAGATATGCATGCACTGCGCCGATCTGCCATTTCATCTTGTCATGACTCATGAATAACCTGAAAAGAAGTCATGCTGCATTGATTTTTTTCCCGATTTAGCTCTATTGCATTGAATTTCTTGCAGCATGTAGAGCTGTTCCTTTCACCAACCGCTGATTCAGTACATAAAACCACTTTCCTTATTTCCAATAGGGATCATGTAGGATAGTAATTCAGTGCTCCAGATTGACAAATATAACTCATATTTCCTCTGATGCCATCGATAAAAAATCTTCCATTTAGCACACCGCACACATACTAATTTAGGTGTTAGAGGACAGAGGAGGGCTTTTTATATGACACATTTGTCTTTAGCCTGTGCCAAGCGTACAATATGTCCTGTTCCCCAGTAATGTGTTCCCAAATGGATGCTGGCATCCCATGAACTTTCATTCAGGAAAAATGGAAAGACATACTAGTTTTTAGGTCTTCCTGTTAGCACATAAAATATTCTGCAACTTAGCTCACTTGCACTTTACATCATAACACAATCTGCTATATCTTGAATTCCCATTGTGGGAATATTATTCTGATTGTGTCCTCAATCTCATCTCTCTGAGGCAGTAACATTGGTTAGATAGTTTGCTCTGAAAATGGTCAAAAACCCAGAAACCTGCTAACCAAATTGCACTACAACTATTTTTGTCGATTTAACTGATGTATATCAAAAAAGTTTGCAGTACATGTTAACCACTTGCTATCGTCATTTGCTTTCTTTCACGATAGAAAAAAGTTTGTATTCTTAGGTTTGAATCAGGCATAATAAGCTTCCTGTAATTCTTTCCATCTAGCTGTAGCAGTGACAACCTACTTTTTAAGAGACTGGAGGGGCAAGCCCCTACAGATTAATATGTTTAACAGTGACAACCTCTTAGTGAAAGTAACCATTTTTTAACCGGAAGTTAGAGAAAGGAACTTGCTTCCTTTATATGCAAAATATGGAATTTTTTACCATATAAATATAGTAGTATTCTAAAATGGACTAATAAACTATGGTTTTCTGATGCCATCGATGGAACATTTTTGCTCTGCCACACACTAATTCAGGTGCAGTTGTCTTTAGCCAGCGTTAAACATGCATTATTTCCTAGTCCCCAGTAGGTTTGTTCTGTTATAACTAGAGTCCCAATAGATGCTGGCATCATGCTAACTTCTTTTGAGGAAAAAGAAAGACATGCAAAGCTGTTGGTCTCCCTTCTAGCAAATAGAATATCCTGCATGTTAGTTAGCTCACTTGCACTTTGTCGTTATATCATAATCTAGTATTTTCATGTGCCTTTCTGGGAGTACTTGGATTGTTCTGTTTTCTGAATTGCCCACTTGATCTCTTTATCAGATATATGATCTGACATATCAGCTTTCTAACCATATAAATGGACCAGTGGTTGCCATTACAAGACTGTCTCTTTCAGTTTCACCTCACTGGTGAGGCTGTATTACTGATATAAATGGACCTTGTATGCACTGTAGTATTATGCGGGCCTGAAAACTTAATTGTGTAATCCTGAAAAATGATTAGAAAACCTGATAACTAGTAGCACCACAACTATTTCTCCACTCAGCTTCCACATGCACTTTTTTGTACTCTGAATGAAATTCTTCAGGTCTCTGAATACTACTCCTTTCTTGTCTTCAGGTTTCCACCAATGTAGGTGGGGTTACCAGAACCTTTCAGTGGTCGAAGGTGTCGTCGAGGGCTACCGGAATGCCCAGATACCCTTGGATGTGATCTGGAATGACGACGACCACATGGATGCCGCAAAGGATTTCACACTTGACCCTGTCAACTACCCTCGCCCAAAGCTGCTAGCATTCCTTGAAAAAATCCACGCACAAGGAATGAAGTACATTGTCCTGATCGACCCTGGCATTGCCGTGAACAACTCCTACGGCGTCTACCAGCGTGGCATGGCCCGCGACATCTTCATCAAGTTGGATGGGCAGCCATACCTCGCCCAGGTGTGGCCTGGCCCCGTCTACTTCCCGGACTTCCTCAACCCGAACGGCGTGTCATGGTGGATCGACGAGGTGCGGAGGTTCCATGACCTTGTCCCGGTGGACGGGCTCTGGATCGACATGAACGAGGCCTCCAACTTCTGCACGGGCAAGTGCACGATCCCGAAGACACACGAGTGCCCCATCCCCAACTCGAAGACGCCATGGATCTGCTGCTTGGACTGCAAGAACCTTACGAACACCAGGTGGGACGAGCCGCCGTACAAGATCAACGCCTCCGGGCAGACGGCTCGGCTCGGCTTCAACACCATTGCAACCAGCGCGACACACTACAACGGCATCCTGGAGTACAACGCCCACAGCCTGTACGGCTTCTCGCAGGCCATCGCCACGCACAGGGCGCTCCAGGGGCTCCAGGGAAAGCGGCCGTTCATCCTGACGCGGTCCACGTTCGTCGGGTCGGGCGCCTACGCCGCGCACTGGACCGGCGACAATAAGGGCACCTGGGAGAACCTCCGGTGGTCGATTTCCACGATGCTCAACTTTGGCCTCTTCGGCATGCCGATGGTTGGCGCGGACATCTGCGGCTTCTACCCGGCCGCGACGCCATTGGAGGAGCTCTGCAACCGGTGGATCCAGCTCGGCGCCTTCTACCCGTTCTCCAGGGACCACGCCAACTTCGCGTCCAAGAGGCAGGAGCTCTACGTGTGGGAGTCCGTGGCCAAGTCGGCGCGGAACGCGCTGGGCATGCGGTACAGGCTGCTCCCGTACCTGTACACGCTCAACTACCAGGCGCACCTGAGCGGCGCCCCCGTGGCGCGGCCGGTGTTCTTCTCCTTCCCGGACTTCACGCCGGGCTACGGGCTGAGCACGCAGTTCCTGCTCGGCGAGGGCGTCATGGTGTCGCCCGTGCTCGAGGAGGGCGCCACCTCCGTGAGCGCCGTGTTCCCGCCGGGCAGCTGGTACAACCTGTTCGACACGACCAAGGTGGTCGTGTCCGGAGGCGGCGCCGGGTCGACCGTGAAGCTGGACGCGCCGCTGAACGAGATCAACGTGCACGTGTACCAGAACACGATCCTCCCGATGCAGCGCGGCGGGGTGATCTCCAAGGACGCCCGGGCGACGCCGTTCACGCTCGTCGTCGCGTTCCCGTTCGGCGCCACGGAGGCGGACGCGGAGGGCGCCCCAGGCGACGTACGTCCGCTTCTACGCCAGCGTGCGGGGCAAGGCCGTGACGGTGCGGTCGGAGGTGCAGATGGGGAGCTACAGCATGCAGAAGGGGATGGTCATCGAGAAGCTGTCGGTGCTGGGACTGGAGGGCACCGGCAGGAAACCCGCCGTTCAGGTGGATGGCGCGGACGCCACCGCCGTCGCGATGTCGAGTCCTTACTTCGCGGCAGGCGAGAACGTGAAGCTGCATCGGCACGACGGCGTCGAGGGAAGCAAGAAGAGCGTCATGGTGGAGGTGGGAGGGCTGGCACTGCCGCTGGGTAAGAGCTTCACCATGACTTGGAACATGCACATCGAAGTGTAGGCAAAGCCGTGCTTCCCTCTGCATTTGCTCAAGCGTCAGTTTCGTGTCTGATTTAGTTGCTAGATGTGATCTCCCCTGCTGCTGCTCAGCCTGATTACGAAACCTGTCATCAGGGTGTGCATTATGCAAGGAGCAGCCCAAACAGATAGTCAGTCTCAGGATATCTGATTGCCTTCTGCATTTTAAGCTTTCAATGAATAAGACTTGGATTTTTAACTCTCTTGCTGATTCGTTTAGTCTACACATGATGCAACGAGGACAAGAAATATGTATGCTCGGAATGATCGTTTGTGTGAACTGCAGTCTAATTACAGTTTTATCTTATCGAGTTTTCATTCCTTGATTTTTTTTTTCTCTCTTGAGTTTTCTTTTCCGGAAACAAAATTCTCTTTGATCCCGTGCTCCTGACAATTATCGGAGCTCGACCAAAGCTACATTCCTACAGAGCCAGGTACTTGATCCTCCCAAATCACAACTTAACAGTGTCAAGGCCTAGGTCGATGAATAACATGTAACCCGAAAAGGCCCTACCACTCTGATGAGTCTAATCTCCCTGAAGATCGTGCCTAGGCTCGATGTGTTAATCTGAGGCGGCAGGACTACGGGCCTCTTTGTTTCGGCTCCGTGAGCCGCTTCACCTGCATGTTCACCAAACGAGGTGCTCTTCCTTCCGGACGGAGCCGTGCCCAAAAAACAGGCGAAGCGAGGAGCGCCCGAATGGTAGCTTCGCCGGCTCCCTCTCCCTCCACGTCAGCTTCATTCGGAACTGTCCCTGATGGGAGCGCGCGAAGGAGGTGCCGGAGTCCCGGACGGCGTGGCGACGCGGGAGACTTGAGCGCCCGAAGGAGGCGCCGGAGTCCCACGCGGCAGGCCTGGGCAGCTCCAATAGAGGAGGCCCGTGCGCGCATCTCCATCCTGCGCGGCATCACCTGCTCCGCCCCAGCCCGGCGCAGCTCAATCCGTTTGCGATTCGCCTCCGCGGGCGTCAGCTTTGTCCCTAGAACGGTGAATGAAACCATCGAGAGGATGGAGGAAAAAAAATTCCTTTGCTGGCCCACCTGTCCATGCCATTGCTATATTTATTTTTTAATAAAATGAAACGAATGCAGGTGATGGGAGGAGTAAAGAATAACGTAGAAATTGAGGTCCACGAAAATTTGATACTAATTATTGGTAAAACTTGAACTGTACGTATATAATCTAGCCGTATGTTCAAGGGCATTATAGACAATTGTTTCTTTCATGTACTTATACAAATTAAGAGAAGCCGCAGAAGAAGCTGTTCTACTAAACGTTTTCAGACACAGCCACAGACAAAGCCAGTGAAGCTGTTTTTCAGAGAAGCCACAGACACAGCCGGAGCCGACACAACCAGAGCCAAACAAACAGGCCCTACCTTTGCAACAGCTTCAGCAACAGTTGACAGTTTTGCCCTTAAAAAAACAGTTGACAGTTTTTATGGGGAAATTTTTAGTGCAAACAGATAATTCGATGCAAAGGTGAAAACAACTATCGTAACACCTTGGATTCAGATCCAACAATGTCCGTTCACGCGGGACTCTCGCTCAGCATGTTTCTAGAAACATCGTTAATAGAATTCTGTTCCGTTAAATAAGAGCCGGGGAGGCCGCAACTCTGCGCCAGCCGACGGGGTCGTGATTCTGACGAGGCGCCTCTGGCGGTTTTAGGCCTCCCTGCCCGACGTCCTTGCTTGCCGACATTCGAGCCCAATCATTCGCACGTTCTGATATGGAGGTCTGGCGGCGGCGGTTTCTGGTTGTGGCCTGGCAAAACCAAGGAAGGCGGCACCACACCCACGTACGCCTATGACGTTTTCATCTGGAAAGATCAGAGTTTAACCTGGTCGAATTAATCAAGCGTATTGGCTTGTTTGATTAGTCTTTCCTCCGGTAGCTTAAGAATGTCTACAACCATTTTCTTTTGTATTATATATGGTCATACCTCCAATCAATCGCTAACAAATCAAGCATAGGAACGGGCACCGGGCCAAGGCCGTAGCGAGCCTTGAAGATCGCTGGCAATTCGCGGCAGGGCTGTGAGGGACAGATATAGGCCATGTCTGCGGCGAGGCTAGGGCAAGCAAACGACGACAGAGAGCTCTATGGGAAATCACCGTGGCAGTCAGGAGGATGTGTTTTTCTTCTTGTTAAACTAGTTCTCGCGCTGGATGTTTTCGTAAAAGGTCATAGGTGCGGAGGAGAGCACCCGCCTGAACAAGACTCGTCAGATCGAGATCTGGTGCCTCGCGTTGTTTGTTTTCATCTTTTCACCGAATACTCCATTTGCACCAAAAATTTCCCCCAGTTTCCACTACTCGCAAGTTTTTTAAATATTTCTCTTTTGTTTGGAATTTGTTTTAATATTTTACTTAAGAATTGCAATGTCTCCAACAGTAACCAGAAATTAAACCGCTACAACTACGCTCAAATAGTCCAGTGTGGAAGAGGGCCTATCCACGATGCTAAATTCTGCGTATGGGCTATTCGTTGCTACTAAAAGATTGGCCCATTTCTCGAGCGCATGTGTTTTGTGTATTGAAACAAAACTTATGGCCCGTTCTTAAAACCCATGCATCCAAAATAACAAAAGCCCGTGAACTATGTGCCAATCGGCCTCCTTTTCCACGAGCGCTGCTACAAGATGTAAATGATTTAAGTAAATCATAGTGGCTGTAGTGGATTGGTTGAGTAAAACGTAGGGTTCCTTCAATTACGAAGGGTGGTGTGATTATCACAGAGGACACGGCGGCATCACGTAGGTTTTAGGTGAGTTTTTGTTCGTAAGTCTAGCATTTCTCCTTTTTTCACTGAAGGAAAAAAAGGAATAAAGAAAGAAAAAGCAGAAAGTCCATAGTGCGGCTGGTTGCACGCGCGACCTGCCGTAGCTCGGCCCATACTTGGACTCAGCTCAAGCCCGATCCGTGTACATGCGAAGTAGGTTGAGCGACACACATGATGACGGAGTTCGGTGGCACCACCATGTCGTTGGAGGTGAAGGTGGGCGGAGGGTTTCAGGTTCCAGGGTTGTAGGAAGGCATTTATTTGTCATCAAACATGGAAGGTGGGGTTCAAAAAGG
>LAPY01001729.1:34033-48852 GCA_000970635.1 Eragrostis tef
ATCCAAAGCCCAGATAAGAAGCCTCAGCCGCTGAACCGGAATGAACCACGAGTGAATATCGGATCGATCGAAAAGTCGTCCTCTTCCGTTCATTTGACGATCGTGAACAAGATTTTAGGATGAATTAAAACTAAGGACAATCATCAATTACAGACAAGCCAGCGCACAAATTCATCCAAATAGACTCCATCTTATGAGTGCATTAACTCATATCTTCTGTTACATAGAGGAACTACCCTTAATCAATGGTTGCGGAGCTCCAGGACGACGGCCAACGAGTTTGATGCAGTAGCAATGTGAAGCAGGATTAACTCCCGGCGACCAAGCTGGTCCGTTCGCCGTCACGCGCTGCCGCCTACCGCCATGGATCAGGTCGATGGAGCGCGTGGACGTCGGCGGATGGACAGCACCGCCTCTGTTCTGGTGGAGCGGCACTTGCGACGCCGAACGCAGGCCGGGATGGAAGTGGAGGAGAACGTGCCGCAGTCGCCGGCGATGGAGCGTCTGGCAATGGAATCGACGAGGACGGCGATGGAGCGACGTTGATTGATCCGATATTCACTCCCGGTTCAGAACTGCTCCGGTTCAATCCCGTTTGGCGGCTCGGGCTCCTCGTCTGGGCTTCGGATCGGGTCTGGGCCACATGATTAGGAAAACGAAAAGGTAATTAAACTAATTAAGCTGCTTTAAGATTCGTGCTACTTTTGGAAAAGCTCCACCGGAGCAGTTCTCTTTGATATTTCATTTGCAAAAGTTTAGCGGGGCTACTGTGGACAAGCTTCAAACAGTGCGGGAAAGTGACCCAGGGAGTCAGGATAGATGTACCCCGCAGGAGGCGATGCTGTTGATGATCACGAGTTGAACAGACTGCACAAGAATCATCTATCACTCGTCAAGATACTTGCAAGTGCTGCCTCCGGGGAGAGAGAAGCTCTGCAAGCTTCCAAGTTGCTGCACAAGTGCACAGTAGAAGTATGCAAAGATCTTGGCCCAATATAAGCACGGGCCAGGCCGCAGGAAAACCAAAATAAATGATGGTGGGCCATTTTCGTGTCGTCCTATGGCCTGAGAAGTCCAGTACAAACCGGAGGGCCCGGCCTTGACCCAAGTTGGTCGGTCCCTATCCAGGCCAATTTGCTCCTGGATAAAAACTGAAGCCGTGAAGCTGAGCGCTCGCCACAGCTACTGCGAGTAGCACAAGAACGGCCGACGTGTCTCAACCTCCAGCACTTGTTGCATCCCCCAACCAAGATCACGCGTTCAATACGACAGCACCTAATCGCCACCTGTCGACCCGCCCGGTGATTAATGATTAATGAAGGACGGCAGCCACACCTGCGTCGCCCGTGGCCGTGACCCGTGACAAGAGACACTCGCCGGTGCAGGGCGATCGAACCATGGCCACACGCTTGCTGCCGCGAGCAGTAACCAGCAGCCCAACTGTAAACGGCCCATCCAGCGGCCGCTTCACCTTACACCCACATCCACATCCCACCCCAGCCGGACCATCCACCACAAGAGCAGCAGCGCACGGACAAAGGCCTCTCGTTTTCCCCTCCCGACCAGCCCCGCGCGACGCGAGTGGTCCAGCGCGCGGCCGCGGGCGCTCATCCGTCGCGACGCCGCCCTCGCCACACGGTGGCGCGGCGCGTTATCCCGAGCCCTATCCGTCCCGTCGTCGCGCAGCGGGGAAGACACTGCGTACGAAGCGAGTGGCGTCCTGGCGGATGAGGCGCCGAGTGGCCCGCCTAGCTGGCGCCCCGCGTGGCCATACACGTAGAGGCAGCGGACCACAGGGAGCTACAAGCCTATAAGGGCGCGGCAAGTGAGTGGCAGAAGCATATGTCAAGCTTGGCAAACGCAGTAGCAACACGCATCGTCGCCTGCAGCCTCCGCAGCCCGGCCCCTTCCAACTCCGCCCGCCCCAAGCACATGTCGGCTCCCCCCGCCGCCGTCGTGGTACGTGTACTAACTACTGTACATTGCGTTGATTCGTCACGCACACCTGCATCCATCCCTACTGCACCATGCATACAGTTGCATCCGTTACTACCATCCATAACTCTCTTTCATTGCCTCCTCACGCCAACGAAACCGAACCGAGTTTCGGCCCGTCTGCTTGTCGTTTCTATTTCGGTGCACGCCCTGCAACAACCACGTACACGGAATGCACTACTGCATGCATGCCACGAATCCTTACTCCCATAATCTAGGAGAACGGTAAAGCAAGGACTTTCTCCAGAAGGGTCACACAAAAGCTAACTCTTCCGCTCTGCAAATGCATCCTTCTTTGCCCCCGCACTATCGCGGTGACCAAAGGTCAGCTCTGCAAATGCTGCGGCACACCGTAACCTCACGTTCTCCAATTTTCCGGGGGACCAATCATTGAGTCTAAAGCACAGCGGCATGCTATTTTAGTATTACTTTAATCACACTCCCATCAGCATTATTCATGTCAACCACGGAACCACCTCAATAGAATATTCGATAATATATAGAGGGGTTTCCAAAGGGGAGGTGGTGGCCAATGATAGTGCTAGTTTATGAGACAACAAGAAGCTTTTGAATAGAAAATAATAATACAGCACCGTACCCCCAAAAAGTCTCGGAGCCGAAAGACGGAAGCTTCAAGTACGTACGTGGTGAAGATGTCAAACGTGAAATGACCTTTCCCTAAAGCGATAAGGTGGAGCACTTGTTCCACACCAGGCATATGATTAGCTTCGAAGAGCCCATCCAGGCTTTGGCTTTTGAGTTTCGTTTCATCCAAAGCGTATCCAGTAATGAGTAGTCAGATAACCGGCGATCAAGTGCCTGTCAACCTCAGCTTTTCTCTTAACGCCCACTGATTTCTGCTTCGCTTTTCTTGCTTTGGAGTCGCCTTGAGGAACAAACTACCATCAGCGCAAGGTTCTTTCTACACACACACACACAAAAAAAAAACTTCCTTCTTTCAGTTTCCCCTCATATCTGTTTATCACCTCACATGGGATGCTCAGCTTGACTAAGTGGTCGTACAATCCATACTACAAGTTGACACTAGATTCGCAGCCGAATAAGCAATCAGATGGCTGAAAATGAATACCTACGCCCAAATTCACGGATCGTACATCGATGTTTGAATAGGCAACTAGGCAATTGCATTTTAGTTTATACAAGTTATATTAAGATTAAGTTCCCGCAATGCTTACTGGCTCTTGATGGGCTCGCTCAACTCCAATAATTTTGGAGCCCTCAGGCCCCAGAAGATTCCGAGTGGCGCGTAATTGTCGGTGTGTGCCCCACCAGCTAAAACGACCTTCCGTTTGCATATGAGCAATGGTGTGAGGGATGCATTAATGGGGCGGATAATTGTTAAGCGCACCACATCATTACGCGTTAATAAATCTCTGAAGGGAAGGGGAGGGGTAGCGGATCTGGATCAGTGCCATTTTCCTTGGATCTGGGAAACCCCGAAACTCTCGTTGCTGTTTCAAAATCACAAGTTGAGCACACGTCCATCCAATAGTTCACGGGTGCCGGAAAAAGGGCTCTTGCCATTCCGATCGGCCGGTTAACGATCTGGGAAACCCCGAAACTCTCGTTGCTGTTTCAAAATCACAAGTTGAGCACACCCGAAACTCTCGTTGATGTTTCAAAATCACAAGTTGAGCACACGTTCGCTAGCTTGCGCTCACTGGTGCCGGTCCGGGAAAGGGCTCTTGCCATTCCGATCGGCCGTTTAACTCATCCATAACAATTTTTTCGTGCTCGGGTTTGTCCCTCACACCGTTCCACGTGTATGTTGCTAGTAAAACCGCGGACGATCGGCCAGCTCAAAGTCAAAAAGTAGAGCGAGGGGGTACATACCGTAGAGAAGAAAGGAAAACCAGAAGATGAGCGGCTGCCTGTGCCTGCCTGGCTATAAAAAGGCGGCCCCCAAGACGGGCAGCTCCGCAGATTCCAACCAGGACCTGAAGCCTTGGTCCGTCCCCTTCCCACCTCCACCACCACCGAAGGTCCGTCCCCCTCGCTCTCCCCGCACCACCCCCTTCCCTATAGGCTACAGTAATCCCCGTCCATCCATTCCGTCTTCTTTTCCTCCCTCTCTCTCCCCATCATCATCTCAGTAGGAGGTTAGCTGCCGTTTGCGCTTTTCTTTCTCTCTTTCTTTTTTCTTTTTTGTTCCAAAGCATCTAGATCCCTGCAGTGTCTATATATCTACTACCTTTTAGATCAACTACGATTTCCAAGTTCTTGCATCACTCTTTTCCTCCCTCTTTCTCTATCTCTATCATCTAAATTGACGCTCGCTTGAAGAGCGGGTTCTTGTTGCAGGGAATGGACCCCGTCGAGCGCTTGAAGAGCGGGTTCGAGAAGTTCAAGAACGATGTCTACAAGTAAGTTTTCCCTTCTGCAGGTTTCGTTCTGGAGCCCTGCGCTTCCACTTGGGATTATGGATTATTGGTGGTGAATCGATCGCCTGACCTTGTTTGTTTACCCGTTCCTTTCCTCGCAGCAAGAAGCCGGAGCTGTTCACGCCACTCAAGGATGGCCAGGCACCCACGGTATGTACTACAGCTGCTGCCAACTGATTGCCCTTTCTATACGCTTTGCGAAATGGTTATGCTCTTGCGATGTCCGTCACAAATCTTGGATGCTTTTGCCAAGAACCGCGTTCCGTAATTTTTACAGTTTTCGGGAGGCAGTATGGGCCCATAGATATGGTACTGATAGTACTTCCCCAGGTAGAATTGCCGGACAGTTTGACCAGCCTAGCACACCCAAAATCCTGCGTCCCAACCTGGAGGCAACTGCCTGACATCCATTGCGCGTACTACCCAGGTGTACCATTCTGGGTGTGCACACAGCATTTGCGAGCCAATGTCAAAGCAGTGGCGCATGTACCTATTGCATGACTTCACACCGAAGGGGACAGCTTGTCGCCATTACCAGCCAATTGGCCACTAATCTGCTGGATAAAAAGGAAATTAGTAGTTGAGGCCTGCTTTAGGGGCACAACCAACTGCAGTCTAGTGCAATTTAGTAGAGGCATAATCCTTTGCAGCTGCCACTGGCTACACACCGTGGAGCTGTGTGTGGAAGCACTATCATGCGTGCTGGAAGTGCCTTCCCATGTGCAACCCATGTTGGGAGGCTTGGACTTTGAATTACTGAGATGTCGCCGTCCCTATATAGGAACACTTTTGGGGACGGCGGATATGTTTCTTTTCTCCTCGTTCCTAGAATAACCTGCAGTTGTAGAATCTTATACAAGTAAGTACAAAGTTTATTATTTCTTTATGGGTTCCGTGATTGCCCCTAATCCATGTACCCCGGCCATAGCAGGGTAGGTGCCACACCAAAACAAAAGTTTAGTCTACTTCTCTAATTTGTCATCGTCATGGGTCTTTGGAAGAAACGAAGAGACCAAAAGCTCTGCGGTATACAATTTATCTTGGCCGCTCCTGCATCATTTTCTTTGAACACAAGCACATCATCTGATAAGCTAGTATGGCTACCTGCAGTATTTCAGAAACCGCATCATGCTGTCCCCTTTTTTGGGGAACTGTGCACGTATCAGACCCCCACAAAGAAGCGTGAACCGCAAGTCGCCTTCGCTAGTGGAACCGAATGGAAATGCAGTGAAAGCCATGTAAGCTAGCTGAACAGTAGTACCACCTCATTCCATGGCTACCTAGCTGGCCCGGCCATGATTGAACACAGGTCCCTCACGGAATTCTTTCTTCATCTGCACAGGAGTGGTTGGTTCGGACGGACGTGTCCTCCTAACCCTCACGAAAGTTAGGCGCATAAATAATGTTGGCGGAAACCTTCCGCTTTACCCTAGTTGCATCCAATCCATATCCGAGTGGGCATGCTGATCCATCCAACCAATATGCTTCTACAAAAAGTAGTAGCCGTACCTGGCACCGGCCATAGGTGCTGATGGTTACGTGACGACACGCGTTCTAATCTCTCGTCTTCTTTTTCAAATCCTGAGCTGTGAGGTAATGCAATGCGCGGTCCATGGCTGTTGCCGTAACCGGGGCGGCCGGGTTGAAGAAGTGGACGTTACCATGTTGCTGCTTTTGTCACGCGTGTAGCTCTCTCTTCAACCCCTGAAGGCCTGAACTATTCATGCTTGCCGGAAATGTGTCAAATTTGCCTGCGCAGAGTATCAAACTTGCCGTGCACATGCCGGACTCTGGAGCCTTCCTGCTGCGTTGCTGCCTGGCCTTTGTGTGGCCTCTGTCCTCCGTGCCTCCTGCTGTCAAAAAGAGGTCCAGGACAAAGACAGGTCAAAAGTGGAACCGTGTGCTCAACCGATCAAAGTTGGAGTAGTAGATCGATCTGCCTACCTCCTTATCGATAAGCGCGCGGGGTTGGGTGTAAAACCAAACTGTGATAAGAGCGATACGGTGATAAATCGTGCTTAATTGTTTCTGCTGTTGTGTGTTGGATGCAGTACATGGTGTTCTCCTGCGCTGACTCCCGGTGCTGCCCGTCGGTGACCCTCGGCCTGAACCCCGGCGAGGCCTTCACCGTCCGCAACATCGCCAGCATGATCGGCCCCTACGACAAGGTAAGCATGGACGCCATCTAATTTTTGGCCTTTGCCGCCACGGGCATATGTATGGACCCGGCTTAATCACGCCTGTCAACTGCAGACCAAGTACACCGGCACCGGATCCGCCATCGAGTACGCTGTCTGCGCGCTCAAGGTTAAGGTCATCGTTGTCATTGGCCACAGCCGCTGCGGTGGTGTCAAGGCCCTCCTCTCCATGCAGGACGGCGCACCCGACAACTTGTAAGTTAGACCGTTGATTATTTATTTTTCTTTGAGAGAATTGTCACGGGAAGATTCAAAGTTAAAAAGGCTGGAGTCGAAAACAGTGTGTTGAAACTGGTTTATTCCCTTTTCACCATGTATTTGACTCGTGTTCTCTGTTTCCTTATTTGAAACAGCCACTTCGTTGAGGACTGGGTCAGGATCGGTTACCCCGCCAAGAAGAAGGTGCAGACTGAGTGCGCCATGTTGCCGTTTGATGACCAGTGCAGCGTCTTGGAAAGGGTACGCAGGATTCCTCTACCAATTTACATTGATCTCTCAAACAAACTGCGTACTGAGTTTATTTTCGGTTTCTGAATACTATGCAGGGAGTTGTCAATGTGTCTCTTGAGAACCTCAAGACCTACCCGTTCGTCAAGGAGGGACTTGCCAATGGCACCCTCAAGCTGGTTGGCGGTCACTACGACTTCGTCAACGGAAAGTTCGAGACATGGGAGACCAGTTAATTCCTGTGCCATATACATACAGGTTTTCACAAGATCGATGGGGATGCGTGGAGAGTACACTTATTTGCAGCTACGTACCGGATCGCTCGTGTGAATTGTAATAAGCTTTTAATTTTCTAAAGAAAAAGCGGAGCTTTTATATGTAATACGTGATGCATAATTTGACCGTCCTGTGGTCAAAAGACATCAGTTATTATCCTTTTATAATATAATTACTACCTTTGTACTATGGTTGCTTGGAGTATCATGAAGAGTTTTTACCTTTCTACTAGTACCTTCTGTTTGTTCATCTTCCGACCGTTTTGTCTCTTTCAAATGCCCAGGGCTCTCTTCATAGTGCATAGGAGTAAAACCTATGATTGAATGCTAGCTCTGTACAATTAGCAAAAAAGATAGGTTTACCGCCTACACTCATGCACTATTCACCACACAAAATATTACTTTTTTTCTGACAGTTTTGTATAAGTGGCGAATAGTTTACCATCTCATAGTTCTTTTTCCCCAAATGGACGATAGTTTCTTAGTGAAAATTCTTATCTTTCCCTACAGTTCTAGCAAATTGTCAACAACATTACTAGCTACAAACTTATTTCCTACTGTTATGCTAAATAGTTAGCTAAAGGAACTATGTACTGTTGGCCACTAACAAAGGCACTGTCAGGAAACGCTTCTCCTATTGTGGTGATTGGAAGATAAACGCACATTCACTTCAAAAATAAATTGATGAAAGCACATTGGCACTGACATTCATAAATGCAAGTGCTTAGCAAGCAGTTTCAAATCTTCTCTTGTGTGTTCAAAAATTGTAGATACTGTAGGAAATACTGAAGGGAATGTCTTCCCCTCCATTATCTTATCATCTTTCACTTAATGAAATGTGTGTCTAGACAAGCTATTGAAAGAAATGTCAGGCAAACTGAGATGAGTAAAATACTTAGATGTCTTTTTTGTGTTTTATTTGTCTTTCACTGTCTTGATGTAAGAGGTCTGTACTTCTTCTTATTTTAAAACAATCACCTTTCAATCGCAAAAAGAAAAAGAAAAATAAAGAGAATTGCCTGGCAAACTAGATGCGGCAACACATTATCGTGTAAAACATACCTTAATTGGTTGTAGGGAAGGGGATGACTTCTTAGATGACTTGACCCTGGAGCCTAACCATCTATTATGTCACAATAACATGTATGCACCAAGTTCGTTTCAAGAACTAGAAACTAATCTAAAAAAATAAGAAAGAAAAGTAGCCAGGTTAGTCCAAAATACCCTCCACTTATTATAAAAATTACTCACTAGTTTATGAGTATTAATCTAACATGCACTCCACATGTTTTCAAAGTTACCCACCATTGCCATTTCGAAAAAGTCTAAAATACCTATATATATAAGTTAATAAATTGTGCACTATTATATACAACGACCATCTAGAAATAATAGTGATAGAAAAATAACAATGATAAATCAATAATAATTAGTAAGGCATTCATATAATATAATTGCAATAATTGGAATGTTAATACTAGCCTGCGAGCCAACACACTCGTTATTGGCTATTGAAGTACTACTTTAATGGAATAGAGATAATATTGTGAAGTCTTGCATATAAATTTGTATATGGATTTTAATAATGACATTTATTTGTCTGTGAAAATTCACTTGCTAATTATCAAGAACAGTATGATCACAAAATAGGAAATTGTTTGTGCTGTTATGTATGCTGCAACTGCAAGTGTTTAAAAGTCAAGGAAGCTTGAAGGCTAATTAGGTTCACCTGTCAATTACTCAATTAATTTGAATACTCAACTCGTGAACATTTCATGTGAAATTTTAATTGTCACAATTCCATTTCAAATTCCAACACCACCAGAAGTTTCTAATAGGTATTGCAAAGGCCTTCAAATGACCTCATTCACTATGGTTGTTTTAACTGCAATTTTTTACTTTAGCTGAGAAATCTAACATCATATTGCATACATGGATTCCAACTTGCACTTTTACGTCATCCCTCATTGGTCGTGTTGTGCTACCGGTGCCTAAGCGGCATAGGTGGTATCTTGGAAATATCTTACCTGGAACATTTTTGACAACTTGTACATATTGACCCATATGCACCTGCCAAGCATGATGCAAAGTTATTTGAAACACTGCTATATATATTCTCTATATTGTACATGTTTGTCTATGATAGAATAGTATGCCTAATCTATATCGTGTTGGTATCTCCGTATCCAAACATGTTACCGATGCACTCATAGTTTTCGCTATGCAACTATGGTGCCATGCAACTAGGGCTATAGCCACATAAAAAGGTGGAACCTTAACCATTTTGGGAGCTAGATGAGTTAGTGTGTTTCTCACCATTGCATTATGGATGATCGCCGTCATGCTCGTTTCTCCTTTTCCTCTATAGCTTCGTTGTTGGTTATAGGAGAAACACTATATTTTCTCTTAAGATTTCCTTGAATGATTTTGACGCAAGACATCTAGCAATGATCATTTCTCCTGTCATAGGTTAAAAAAAATAATAATAAAAAAGATTACACTACATGGCACATATTAAAGGGACCTTTAATATTACCCAAACTATTTCCCATGTCCCGTCTGTTTGGGTGTAAATTGTTACCCCTTATAGGCCCTACCGACCCTCTTTGTTCATCTCGAGTTCAAACAAAAGCACTAGTTTCTCAAAAGCTAGTTCATTTGGTTGCACCAAAGAGGGACAGAGGTTCCCCGACATCTGTCTACATCTCGAATGGATATGGCAATAAATTAACAATCTAGGACAACATTTTTAGTAACATCCTAGCAATTTTCTAAAGCTAGTCAAACAATTTTTCAAACGTAGTTCAATAATTTGTTGAACAGAGCTCAACATTGTGTGGACTTTCTTCAACAATGTCTGAAGCTTTTCGACATTGTTATGCAAAAGTGGGGAAAAAGAAACAGCTAGCAAAAAGTGGAATTGAAATCTGTACCAATTGCCTTTTGTATTTTCTAACAAAAATGATATACATCCGATCGTAATGTCCGACCTGTTATTATCAACGGTTTGACGGGGCTAGTCGGACGTGAGTCGCACCGTTTGGTCGGACCTATATCAGAGTTCATTTTCTTCAAACCGTGTCAGTTAGAATCGAAATTGCAATCTGAATCACACTCTCGGAATGGGCGGCAGAAAGAATTTTGAAACTTTACCAACGGGTTCTTTGGGATCCGGAATTACCGAGGCCAGCTCCGATCGACACCGGTTAGTTCCCGCCCTTTGGGGGGACTCCCGCTCCTCCGAAACCGCCGCCTGCGACCACGGCGGCGGCGGGGGGCACGATCGTAATGTCCGACCTGTTATTATCAACGGTTTGACGGGGCTAGTCGGACGTGAGTCGCACCGTTTGGTCGGACCTATATCAGAGTTCATTTTCTTCAAACCGTGTCAGTTAGAATCGAAATTGCAATCTGAATCACACTCTCGGAATGGGCGGCAGAAAGAATTTTGAAACTTTACCAACGGGTTCTTTGGGATCCGGAATTACCGAGGCCAGCTCCGATCGACACCGGTTAGTTCCCGCCCTTTGGGGGGACTCCCGCTCCTCCGAAACCGCCGCCTGCGACCACGGCGGCGGCGATGGCATCCGGCGGGTGGTTGCTGCTTCTCGCATTGGAGATGGATTAGGGGGGCGTTGAATTGAATTTGGAGCGGAGGCAAACAAACCGCGTCGATTTCTGGGGGAGACGCTACGAGCATGCGACCGCCGGAATTGGAGAGCCTCAGCGATGACGAGACCAATGTGAACGTGTCGACCTGGACCGATTTGCCGTTCCCCATCCATTCATCCAGCTAGGCAGCTCACGAGCGGGTCAGCAGAGAGAGGAGGAAAAGAAGGTGAGCCGCTGCTTCTTGCACCTCCCCTGCTATAAAAAGCGTCCCCAAGAAAGGGGGGAAGCTCCAAAACGCAGCCGTCCCATTCCTCATCGATCTCGCAAGCCGGAAGACAACGCCGTCCCCTTTGCCGCCGTTCAAGGTCCGTTCCCCTTCGCTCCATCCTTCACAGTCCACGCATAGCAATTCGATCGCATCCATGATCCATCCTGGCATCGATCCGTCTCTCTTTCCTCTCTGGCTCGCCTCTCACAAGCGGGCTGCCGTTCCACCTTTTCTTTCTGTTGCGAAGCGGGTAGTTGTATCCACCACGCGCAAGGATCTTGATGATGCGTCAAGAGTCTATATGTTCTTGTTGTGTATGATGATTTCAAGGTGACTCACGATTGATTTGTGTGGTTCTTGCAGGACATGGACCCCGTCGAGCACTTGAAGAGCGGGTTTGACAAGTTTAAGGCCGATGTCTACGAGTAAGTTGTTCTACTTTTCTGGAACCTTCTGTTTGATTCATGGTGGTGCTGTGCGTGCACGTGAATTGATCTTTTTGATCCGTTTCTTGTTGGCAGCACCAAGCCGGAGCTGTTCGAGCCGCTCAAGGCCCACCAGACCCCCAAGGTTTGTACTGCACCCGATCACTCTACTACAGCTACTGTATTGATATGCTCCCTTTTTAAACTCTGCTTTTTATGTCAACTTAAACCTGAATATATGTTCCTATTGGGGTGAAATGTTTGGTCCCACACCCACGTATTCTTTCTTTGTCATGACGTGAAAATAGTAGTAGTTGGTTTGGACGTCTCACAATTAACCGTTGTGAAAGTTAGGTTTCCAAATTGGATCCTGCATCCAAGTGTGAACTGGAACAAGGTTCCATTTCCCATCCGGTGCCGTCATACTCGTGATCGGAGCAAAGGTCAAAAGTGCGGCCTATGTCTGTCATTTTCCACAAATTGACACACGATGCATCGGCCATCGTCATTTTGATGCATGCTCCTGTCACCCCGATTAATCCGCAGTGTTTGCTTAGCGCGCATCAGCTTGGATCCTCGCTTTCGCTGCATTGCAGATGGAACATATGCGCTTGCTCGCGCTTTCGCCCGCCAACTTGCGAGAAAAGTCTGTGCGCACCATATAGGCTATCAAGCTCACGCTCAAAAGTGCGCATCTGCAATGAGAACCTTCCAGTTTCAGAACCGAATGCGTACCACGCAGATCAATCAGGATAGATCTGCCTGCATCCTTATCGATAAGCGAGGTCCGTGCTCCGCGTAAAGAAAGAAGAGTCGTAATAATCTGACTGCTCGCGTGCAGTACATGGTGTTCGCCTGCTCCGACTCCCGCGTGTGCCCGTCGCTGACGCTCGGCCTGCAGCCCGGCGAGGCGTTCACCGTCCGCAACATCGCCAGCTTGGTCCCGGCCTACGACAAGGTATGGCAGTGCCTCTTCGTCGCCTGCTGATTCCGGCCTGTCGCCATGCACGGCCATCGAATTCCACTCACATATAAACTTCATTGTTAACTACATGCAGAGCAAGTACGCCTGCGTCGGGTCCGCCATCGAGTACGCCGTCAGCGCCCTCAAGGTGGAGGTCATCGTGGTCATTGGCCACAGCCGCTGCGGCGGGATCAAGGCGCTCCTCTCCCTCCAGGACGGCGCACCCGACACCTTGTGAGTTTCCATAGCGTTTTTTTTCTTAAAAAAAAAAGAAAAAAAGGCTGATATCTTCTGTTTGAAAAACTGGTTTTCCGTTGAATCATGTTTCTAACTCGACCTTTCTGATCGTGTGATGATGTAAACGCTGATCGTGTGATGATGTAAACGCAGCCACTTCGTCGAGGACTGGGTCAGAGTTGGTTGCCCCGCCAAGGCGAAGGTGCAGGCCGAGCACGCCTCGGCTCCTTTCGCTGACCAATGCTCCTTCTTGGAAAAGGTAGCACACAGTTTATCTTTGATCATATATTGCGCTACTATTCAGCCATAGTTCATCCAGGCCACGTGGTCGTCCTTGACAAATACGAAGGATTTGCTCTGAGTACTTGCTGGGTTTCTGAATATTCTGCAGGAGGCCGTCAACATGTCCCTCGAGAACCTCAAGTCCTACCCGTTCGTTAAGGAAGCGCTGGAGAAGGGCACCATCAAGCTGGTCGGCGCCCACTACGACTTCGTCGACGGCAAGTTTGAGACATGGGAGCCCTAAGCGGTCAACCAGCAACTCCTACACCATACATATACAGAAACGCCCACGCCCGATCGATCGGCTAGCCCGATGTTAACTGTAATAAGCAATAGATTTTTTTCTACTATTGCTTTGATTCCTAACACGGAGGTTTTATGTAATACATGATGCATAATTTGGCCACCTTGTGGTCAAAAGACATCAGTTACATTCTTTTTAATTTATTATACGATCCAATCAATATATATACCACCTCTCATGCTGTTCTCTGCCTTTTTGTCCCTCTCAAATGATGATAGATTTTTGTCATCGGTTCATAGCTCGTAACCTGAAGACTGTGTGGCGTTCTATCCTAATAAGTTGGAGTCAGGGTACAACACCCCATACCATTTCAGACCTCTTCTCTCTGTTTGTCCCCGATTTCCATTGGATCGGACGTTGTTGTCAAAAATTCCCTCCTGGTTTCTTGGAGTTGGACAATGCGTATAAATAAAAATTATCTTTGAACTCCGTCATCACAAGAAAAAAACAATTGTTTGAACTCCAGTTTGATTTCTTATATACGTATATGTAGTGTGTAAAAGCTGAAAGTATTTTCTGGTAATGATGATGGTTGGCTATCAAGGAAATATCATGGATATTCTTATTTAAGTTCACCATAATAGTAGTGGCGGGTGACGTTTTTTGCTTCCTCAAATAATGGTTAGGCCATTTTTAATGGCACTTTCATTTGCTATTGATTAGATGCCATATCAACAAAAGTGATGACATGGCAAGAAATTTACTATGAAAGAGAGTAGAAGCCTTTCATATGAAAGGATGTGGGCGTTGTTTCGACACAATGAAAGCTAAAAGAAAGTGGATTGAAGGTCTTTCCTTTCATCTCCAAAGAACCTAACCAACAAATGAGTGCCACCTAGCAATAATTTAATGTTATGTCAAACTTATGAAACCGTGAAATCAAATTGTGCATTGAGATATGCAATTTTATTTTCTTGAATAAAACCATAGAGCTAATGTGTCACTCTTGAAATCTGTGAGATGAAAGTTTTCTTTGTCTTGAGAGCAAACATGGTGATCTCTTTTATTGATATTGCATTTGTTTTTGTGCTTCACACCTGCACTTTGTCAAGAGGCCGCATAGAAATCTGCACTTGAGTTGTTCTGCGATTCAGCAACGAAGGGCCACTTTTCTGAAGAGCCCACTCATGCTCACAATGATAGGTCTGAGAGGAACCAAATTATATAGGACCCGGGTCTTATATGGATCTAAAAGGACCCTATCCTAATTCGGACACGTGGCTAATACTAATCTCAAAGCATCATCTGCAGGTTACGATCTTCCTCATGCACATGACTGCTCATCGCCTCATCATCTGGACCAAAAACATCATGACGATTTGGTTGAACGGCAGTTGTTCTGCTGCTGCTCCAGCGCTCAATTTGAATCGGCCTTGATATCATACGCCTCCATGCTCGCCGGGGGGGGGG
>LAPY01001729.1:50719-61177 GCA_000970635.1 Eragrostis tef
TGCTGGGCGGAGGGTCCAAACTGCCATGTCAAATTAGAAATCACCGGGCCGCTCTACCTCTCCTGCATGCAAGGGAGGCCATCGCTAGAAGCCTAGAGTTGATTTGTGATTTCTTTTTTTACTTTGTTCAATGTAAGAGAGGTACAACAGCGGTTCGTCAATGGATCGTCAAAACCTACTTTTGTTCGTTCTATTCCAAAATTCTGCTTTAGATTGAGCACCCGTCATCTCTTCCTTTCATCTTGATGTCTGTGTGATCAAGAGGATCACCGTCCGGCCCCTTGATTTTTTGGTCCATTAGAAGGAGGACAGCCGATGCAGATCGTAAAAACTGAAATTTGTCAAGTCATTTCTGCGGATGGGGAAGACAACTGATCTTTGAGATTAGTCTTAGCCACGTGTCCGTGTTAGGATAGGTCTTTTTAGATCTATGTAGGACCCGGGTCCTATATAATTTCCTTCCGGTAGACTTCGGGGGGACTTTCTTGAAAATAAGTAAAGTTGCAAAGATGGTCTTCACTTCACACCATGCTCGTGTGCGGATGTATCCTAAAGCTGCCTCCATTCCCCATCTCTTTTTGATTCAGGTTGATCAAGCCTCAACCCGCTCTTATTTCATAAACATTGTTTCACAATCTCAATTTACGAAACAATCAATCATCCTTGGACACTTAATAATTGACAAAACAATGCTATTGTTGTATAAAAAATTGGGTTTCAATGCGTTGGAGGTATGAGGCCTCCAGAAGCTTTTTCACCATTTTCCCTTCCTGCTTGACATTTGAATCAATGTTTTAAACGCTTTGTTGAAAAAATCACTAAAGAGAAATACCACATCGAGAAGAACATGTGCTCCAACATGGATGGAAATGGATTTGTGAGGTTGAGATCCTCTTTAGATCAGTCAAAAAATGGATAACTGAAAAGATATGTTTATGCATGCCACACATCATTTGGCACTGCTTGATCAAGTATTTGGATTTATAAAAAGTAATGTACATTGGTGAAGATCCAACTCTCATTTACACAAGGTAACAAATTCTTCAATACAAGCTTACTTGTTTATTCCATTTTCTTAAGCTCTCATCTTCAACTAAAGAATCAACAGTATATTACCATATTGGGAAAGAGGAATGAAAGAGGAGTCAAAATTAAAATGTAAAGTGAAAGATAAGTCAAGAATCCCCTAAATTTGAGTGTCTGAGAAGGATGTGAGTGCACGCGCGTGTGTTGGGTTTTTTTTGGTGGGGGGAGTGGGGGGAAGGATGTCAACTGTCATTCTCTGTCTCCTCATGTGCAAGATTGTAAATGGGTGTTTGGTACTGGATGGCAATGACCGTGGTATCTTTGCACCGTGACACGGGTTTGACATTTCTTTTCCGTTGAACCCTTCTGATCAGAATAGCCAAAGATTTATTTGCTCACTACTACTATCATACTATCTGACATTTTGTTGTATTAGTGTATGCAATACACCTCTAGGTTATAGATTACACAATAACATTACACACACAAAAAAAGATTACGCAATAACATTGAAAAATATACGTTAAGTCGAAGAGATTATTTGTTTATTCTAACTTAAATGTCATCAATTTATCTTTATGATTAAATATTCTGAGCTTTATTTTTAAAATAAGTGATTTTTGACTAAAAACGATTCATTACTTGTGCCCTATTCAATTGTAGCTTCCTTACCTACCCTTTAGTAATCACCGAAATTAACTCAATCTCCTAGAAGTGCTACGACCGATGAGGCATGGTGTGGCCTAACTTGGTGTGCCCCTCTAACATTTCTGATCAGTCACAATTATTTGGAACGTGAGATTTGCATCAATTATGAATTACTCCTAGAATTGTTCTTCTGATTTGAGTAGTATTTGAAACAACTATTAAACATATTGGATAATGGTTGGCCAATTAATGTAAGAGAAATATAGGTTTAGTTATGATTAGCGTGCAGGTTCTTTTTGAGCAATATGTAGATCTTGCTACAGTAATCATAATCTAATTTTGGGTGGATCTATGAGGCTTTGTTGAAGAATACATTGAACCAAGAAAATGGTTGAAATCAATGCACATGGTGGCAACTGGCAACTAGCAAGGTACAATGAATGAACAGACAATACACTCGTGTACGAAAAGGGTCAAAATTAATGCACATGGAGGTCTACGAGAAGGGTCAAAATTAATGCACATGAAGATCGTGTTTCAGTTAGTTGTTGGATGGTTAAATGAATGACTTTAGTTTTTCGTAATGTTTAAGAGGCAATCGATTGTTTTGTTGTCGACTTTGTACTGTGCGTGAGGGTATGGATATGAGCGGAACATTTATGTTTTGTATGTAATTTTTATAATACGTGTAATTTTTTTAACTTCTTTGTTGACATATATAACTCCGACAATTTTTAAATAACTGAGGGCTCACAACTTTTATAGGATATAAAATCTAGTCCCATGATACTTGATCTTACGAATAACAAAATCAAATTTGTGAACTTTATATAATTAAAATTGTAGCCTGCACTGCGTGACGATGGTGAACTTTGTCTGGCCCCAGCTAAAACTTTAAACGCTTGTGTTAACCCAAACTGTAACAATTTGGATGGCATCCGACCCAACAGAATCCAGGACGCGGGTTTAAATTCATCCCAATTAAATCTGCAAAGCCTTTGTTTCCCTTGCCAGCGGTCTTCGACAACCCTCATCCCAGTGCTGCGTCTCTCTCAGTCGATTTCTTCCTCGTCCAGATCGCGACTGCGGTTGATGATGGAGGGATCCTGCTGCTGCTTCCCCGCCCGCAAGCCCCCGCGGGAGGACCCAATGCACCCGGCTAAGGAGCCGCTCATCCGGCACGGACCGAGCTCTACTGCCAACCGTCACCCGCCGCCGATGATCACCTACCGCGAGGTCAGTTTCACAATCCTTGGTGTTTTGTTGGTGCGCCGGGATTATGTGCTTCACCTAGTGGCCGGCGATTAGTGACGGGCTCGGTGGATGCTGATCGTTGCAGGGGTTGAGCGCCGTCGATCGACTCAAGGCCGGATTCAGGACGTTCAAGAGATTGATCTACGAGTGAGTATGCTCTGACGCCAAAGGTCTTCTGCACCTGAATTCAGTTTGTTTCTGATCCAATTCGTTCTTGTGATTGGTTGTTGTTGGCAGTCAGAATCCGAAGCTGTTTGGACCGCTCAAGGCTGGCCAGTCCCCAAAGGTATGTGCCATCTGGTTGATGCCTGAAGAAAAATCCCCCACCTTTGTTTGTTCAAGTACATACATAAAGGATAGTGTACTGTAAGTTTATGCTAAGCACTCTGGTAGTTCTGCAAATTGTAACCTTTTAGGAGAATTTGGAATGACACGATCGATAGATCTGTGAATATTCTTCTGCTACTTATTTTATTCTCTTACCGACCTAGAAAGTTCTCCTAAAGAATCTGAGTTGGCATCTTCATATTTGATTATTTGTAGCTTAGCTACTTATTTATACTCTTGGGTCTTTTACCTTTTCTCCCTTTTCTTTCTCTCTTCTCTCTCTTTTTTACCCTGCTTTTGTGCTTCGTTGTTGGTTGGTTTGCATCTCTTGTTGGTTTTGCCCTTTTGTGGATCCTGCAGGTTTCATCTCTAGCCTACCCCAACTTGCTTGGGATAAAATGGCTTTGTTGTTGTTGTTGTTGAGCTGTTGAATCACATAAACTTTCTAGCAATAAAAATGCTGGTGTCTTTATTTAGTCACATTTGACCACACTATGCATTACAACAACAGTGCATGAGAAACAAGCTAAAAACACAATTTCCTAGTATTCACTTAAGAAGGAGATGGTAAAATCAAAAGGCAATGAAGTTAACTTAAGATTGCCTGATGTGTGGCCCAGATATAGTTAAGCAGGTCCGTTCCATATGGGAGTTTGTGCTAAATTAGCACCAAATTTGTCAATGAAGATAAATTTTGAGGTCTCAATACACAGATATGAATATCCTTTGGCTGGTTTCTCTGTTTTCTCGAATGAGGAGTTCAGATAATGAGCAGAAAGGCCAAAACAGTCAAACTTTGACACAGAATATTTCCATACAGTAAGAAGTCCAGGCGATGTACGAATGACATATTCCTTACTTATTCATCAATAAGTATTCTGCAACAAGCTTGATTGATTTTCTGAATATGCATTTCAGTTTGTTCTATTGATTGTAGCGTTGTCCCAGAAAAAGTTCTAATTTATCCAACTCATGAGTGTTTTTTGGGGGGTCTTAATTATTGGCTAATCTGTTCTTGTTTTGCACTTCATGGTGTTTGCATGTTCTGACTCACGCGTGTGCCCGTCAGTCACCCTCAATCTGAAGCCAGGAGAGGCCTTTACTGTCCGCAATATAGCCAGCCTTGTCCCAGCATACAACCAGGTTTTTGTTGATGCAGATTCTTTCAAGTTTTATTTCATGAACTTATAAAATTGGCATCCTTAGTTATAACTCCAACTAACCTGCGCGTTCACTTGTGACTACAGAAAATATACTCCATTGGGTCAGCTATTGAGTTCGCTGTGACAATCCTGAAGGTAAACTTCTCCTTGCTTAATAAGGATCCTTTCCATGGAAAGCGCAAAATTATATATGGAGGGAAAAGATACCAAACAATGATTTTTGTTCTCCATATAATCTATTATTTATGCTACATTAGTCTGTCAGTTGAACAATTTGATGTGCGAGTGGCAAAGAATTGGAAGGGAGTATTATCTTGCTACATGGTTTTGACTTTATATATAGCCTTTCTCATGTTGAAAGTAGCACAGTTTTGACCTTTTTGGTTGCCTACCTCAGCTATTGGTGGATCTATTAGACTGGTGGCATTAAAAAGCAGTTTAGTTACTAATTTTTAGTCACACAGTCAGGCTTCACCCTCAGGAACAATCGAGTTAAATATTTGTGCTGCATGATACCGTTTCCCTTGTATAATCTGTCTGATTTAAGAAGGTATCAGGTGTTCTAATACGGAAGAGTAAGCCGTAACCTTCAATTTATATTGGGTATTCCTCCATTAGTTATTAAATTCAGTGCAATGTATCAAGAGGGATGTTGAGTAATTCTGCAATTTAATACTATGCTTACAGTATGTTGTATAGTAATAAGCTCACATAGACTTGCCATTGTATAAACTATCAAAGATACATTATTTTCCTGTGAGAAGAATAACTTGATTGGTCCTCTAATTATAGGTGGAGTGCATAGTGGTTATTGGACACAGCTGTTGTGGTGGAATCAGGGAGCTGCTCTCTTTGAAGGATGATAAACCTCGCTCATAGTAAGTATATGTGACAAATCTGATCCAAGTTGGTCTATGTTCAGTATCTTCACTAATGAATTCAAACCAAGTTATATATAAACAAAGGGTCCCTGTAAACGAAGGATTCAGGACTTTGAGTTATATGTATTAGTTACGCTAGTGATAGGTTTCTATCCTAGAGTGCTTTTTATTCTAATTCTCTTGTTCATTTGATCAATTAGCCACTTTATTGACGACTGGGTCAAGATTGCTCTAGCCACAAAGAAAAAGGTGGAGCGAGAAAACTCGTTGCTGTCTTTTGATGATCAATGCACCGTATTGGAAAAGGTATGGTTATGCATTGCGAGTGTACTAAAACTTTATTCACTACAGTCTGCTGACTGATTTGTCTCTGCTAGCCACACTGTATTCTACATGTAACATCTTTTGCATTTCTTAATTATTGCAGGAGGTTGTCGATTTGTCCCTTAGAAACCTGAAGACTTACCCATTCGTCATGGATCGATTGGCGAGTGGAAGTCTTAAGTTGATTGGTGCCCGCTATGACTTTGTCCATGGAAGATTTGAGACATGGCATCCCTAAAGGCTTGAAGTCCTGAACAGGCGATTATGCGGTTGTACATATCGGAGCTGTGGGCAGGCGTTGCTCGGCATGAACATGCACTGCACTGCAGTACTTGTTTCAAGTGTGTACCCTTGCCAAAAGTACAATGGCCAAGCGGTGACGCTTCGTATGAATTATTTTAGCAGTAGTAGAAAATTGATGCACATATTGGCAAGACGAAATCGAGTTAACTGTTGACAGATGTGGGACAAGGCACACTGCTCCTACTTAAGAAATGTACAGATCGTCTTTTCTTTCCTTTTGCAGATCAGCAGTTCTATTTTAGCAACAGTAAGCGTCAGCTTGAGAGCTGAACTCCTTATGATTGCAGGCTCATGTGTCAACCTGAATCAGGGATGCGATGTTTAGCAAACAAAGAATGTACTGCAAAATATGCTGACCGGTTAAGGACTCAATATTAACCCTCTACCAGCGAACCATGGAACTTGGCAGCACTCTGGCCATCCCTTTTGCCCTGTAGCCGCGCGCCCGTGCTTCTTGTGCCGGGCAGCGCCTGCAGCGAAGGAAAAGTGAAGTCATGCTCGACGCCCAGTGTCAGGCTTGGCGTGCTGCCATCATCTCCAGCTAATCCCAAGCCCACTCAATGACGAGCGAAGCCTGCACGACGACCTGTCGTCGATTGAGTCCCCCCGTGTTATCAACCCCTTCAGCACCCCAGTACAGCGCCCAGCCGCCGGCAAAGCTGCATGCTGCATTAGTTCGGACGGGAGCAGCAGCCGGACGGCCGGACCCGTGGACGCAAAATTGCTATAGGTCCGACCTCAACGTCCGACCTTGTTCCGACTTTGATGTATCTACGGCTGATTGATGTTTGAATTTGTAAGTGATTAATTCTGGCTCCTAGGAATTAGGATGACTAGAGTCGGACGTGGGTGGGACACGTGGGTCGGATCTATAGCAGAGTTCGTCTCCCAGTCCTCCCACAATTCGCGCGGCTCTTGAAACTAGCACTCTGCCACGGCCCACTGACAAAAGGGAAACGGAAAAGAACGAGACATGCCGAACCGAGAACACCGCCGCGCGCCACGGCGTCAAAGCGAGCACCTGAGAGAGAGAGAGAGACAATGCCGGTTGCAGAATAATCACCAGACATGCGCCCGCGCCCGCGCGCCCTTCCCTGCATGCCTCCCGTCCCATGCTTTCATTCGTCCTCTTCCTCCTGATGCCGCCACCGCCGCAGCACCTCGCCGCCACCGCGTCGTCCCGTCGCCGTCCCCGCCACCGCGGCGCGATGGCGTGCGTGTCCTCCTGCTGCCGCGCGGTCGCGATCGCCTCCCTCCTCGCGGTGGGCGCTGCGACCGCGCTGCTCACCTTCTCCCTCCCCGCCGCCCCGCGCGTGGCGTCCAACACGGAGTTCACAGGGGAGCTGTCCGCCCGGAGGTCGGCGCCTCCACCGCCGCCGCCACCGTCTGCGACCCCCGCCACGACGGCGCCTCCTCCTCCGCCGCCGCCCGCCGCGAGGCGCCGGAAACGAGAGGTGCGCACATGAGCGACATGATGATTGAGATTCCGTATGCAATTCTGTTTTGGCCATGATCAGCTGCTGAGGCGTGAGAATGTTTGGTTCCGTGTTGGTCATCAGCCATCGTACTGGAGGATGGCGCCGGAGGAGGCGCTGCGATACGCCAAGAAGGAGATTCAGGACGCCGAGCCGGTGGCCGACGACCCCGACCTGTACGCGCCGCTCTTCAAGAACGTCTCACAGTTCAAGAGGTAACTGACGGGACTCCTCTCCGAATTGTGCATTACATGGGTTGCTTCTTTGCCTTCCATCAATCACGGAGGAGTTTTCTGCTAGTTTCCCGCGTACGTTTCGGCATTTTTCTCTGCACATTTCATCCACAATGATAAATTGCCTCCATAACACTTCACATCTCATCTTCCAATTGTCTTTTAACAATTTCTATATGCACTGATAACATTGTATCACTGCTAGTTCCGTGCGCTCTCAAACTAAACGCGTTGTAATTGTAGCAAAATGTGACCATCCAGGAGCTATGAACTGATGGAACGGATACTCAAAGTTTACATTTACCAGGACGGCCGGAGGCCCATCTTCCACACGCCTCCCCTCAGCGGCATCTACGCCTCCGAGGGCTGGTTCATGAAGCTCCTCAAGGAGAGCCGCCGGTTCGTCGTCGACGACGCCAGCAAGGCGCACCTCTTCTACCTGCCCTACAGCTCCCAGCAGCTGAGGCTCACGCTCTACGTGGCCGACTCCCACAACCTCAGGCCCCTGGCCGTGTACCTGAGGAACTTCGTCAGAGGCCTCGCCGCCAAGTATCCGTTCTGGAATCGCACCAGAGGAGCTGATCATTTTCTTGTCGCCTGCCATGATTGGGTCAGCTCTTGATCCATAGAATTCGATCGATCGCACCTCAAGAAATGATCTGATCACTGATTTATCCCTTAATTACAGGGACCTTACACAGTGACGTCGCACCGCGACCTGCGGACGAACACCATCAAGGCGCTCTGCAACGCGGACACCTCGGAGGGGATCTTCACCCCGGGAAAGGACGTCTCCCTCCCGGAAACGACCATCCGGATGCCGAAGCGGCCGCTCCGGAACGTCGGCGGCGGGCTGCCGGTCTCCCGCCGGAGTATCCTGGCCTTCTTCGCCGGCAACGTGCACGGCAGGGTCCGGCCGGAGCTCCTCAGGCACTGGGGGAACGGGCCGGACGACGACATGAGGGTGTACGCGCTGCTGCCGAACCGGGTGTCCCGGCGGATGAGCTACATCCACCACATGAAGAACAGCCGCTTCTGCCTCTGCCCCATGGGGTACGAGGTGAACAGCCCGCGCATCGTGGAGGCGTTCTACTACGAGTGCGTGCCGGTGATCATCGCCGACAACTTCGCGCTGCCGCTCAGCGACGTCCTCAACTGGAACGCCTTCTCGGTGGTCGTTGCCGAGAAGGACATACCCAACCTCAAGACAATCCTGCAGGGGATCTCGCTCCGGAGGTACGTGGCGATGCACACCTGCGTGAAGCGGCTGCAGAGGCACTTCCTCTGGCACGCCAGGCCAATCAAGTATGACCTCTTCCACATGATCCTGCACTCCATTTGGTTGAGCAGAGTAAACCAGGTTGAGCTTGACGGCTAGATTATTGTCAGGTTGTGAAAGTTGTATAATAGAGGAGTGTTTAGGTTCTTCAGATATTTGACAAGGTTTGATGAAGGTTGTTATCTTGAAACTGCTGCTATTTCAGCATAAGCCTCTTTCTCTTCACGAAACAGAGCACGTTTGTATGCAGCAGAAGTGCTTTAGCACACACCGCAGTTCGTCTGACTTGTACTGTGTAGTGACTGATTACGAACAAGAAAAAACACACAGCAAAAAAGAAAGGCACAAAAAAGAAGTAATATGAGACATCTGCCATTGGAGAAAACTTGACATTCTATTATTAACCATTGATACAGCGCATTCCTGATGACCCAGTACCAAAAGCAGAGTTGCGTGTTGCTGACTAATTCGTGCAAATATGTAATCTAAAATTTACATGGTGAGCATAATTAGTACTACATTCCGACAATCGGGTGATTACTCTGTTCAGACCATGCTGAAGAGATTAGCCGTGGAGATGAGCGCGTTAGCAGCGAGCGTCATGAACGCAATGAACGACAGCCATACGGCGCTGTTGATCTTCTTGTTGAAGGGATCCGTGCCGAACCTCGACACCCAGAGATCGTTGCGCGACGCGGCCGCTGACGACGCTGACATGAGAAGATAGGCGAGTACCTATTGTCGAACCGGTAACAGCCAATTCAGTTCTTGTTGACGAGCATTTGAGTTCAATAATGGATGTACTGCCTGCAAGTTACCTGGTCCAGGAACAGGCTGAAGTAGTAGCTTGACATGCTCCGGAAAATAAATCTCGTTGAAATGAGACGACGGATTTCGCCGAACGATTGTGCGATTGAGTAGGCGCAAACGATCACGTTCACTCCGACGGCGTATCTGCGATGCAAATGCGTAATTTTACCACCAGAATGAAAGAAGGAAAACCCTGAATAGTCACTGGGCAAGCTTGACACTTTATCAAGTAGGTTAGGTAGCCTCGGTGATATCAGACGGCGGATTTCGCCCAAGGATTGCGCGATTGAGTAGGCGCAAACGATCACGTTCACTCCGACGGCGTATCTGCGATGCAAATGCGTAATTTTACCACCAGAATGAAAGAAGGAAAACCCTGAATAGTCACTGGGCAAGCTTGACACTTTATCAAGTAGGTTAGGTAGATAGTTTTCACTGTATATCTACACAATCTTTCAATTTGGTATGGAATCCATACTGGCCAATCGTTTCGTTTCCCCTTCTTTTTCTTCTTTTAAAAAACTAATCGAACCAGAAACTGGACACGTTCGATGTAATAAAAAATGATAAAAGAAGTTCGGAAAAGCAAACGAGACGAAACGTGTGATCACTGACCTGTACTGCTGGTGGCGGCCGTAGTAGTCGCCGGCCCAGCCAGTCGTCCGGGCGCTGACCATCACCGAGAAGGCCGCGAGGCTGAGCACCGCCGTGGCCAGCCGCAGCGCCACCCACAGC
>LAPY01001729.1:71290-83911 GCA_000970635.1 Eragrostis tef
GGCCGGGCCGTCGCTGGTATCGTGCCACTATCCACACCATTTCGTTCCGTTACACAATTATTTATGTGTGCATAGCATAGCCACCGGACGAGCCATTGCCTTAGTGCCTGTCCACGAGGTGTTCGATGAAATTGCTGTGTTACTTATCAGTTGCTTCTCCTGCCATACGCACAGTTTTCTGAATGATTGATCGTTCGCACAGCTCTTAGTAAAGTTCGTTGCATGCTTCATTTTTCTTCCCAGCTTAGGATGGCAGGCAGAATCGATCGACATACGGCAATGTCATTTGCTGTAGGCGGTTGTTTTTGTATGATCTCGCGAGTTGTTTTCACCCATCGTGTCACCAATGGTTTTCCGTGTCAGCAAATTGCTAAAGTGATACCTCTGCTTTTTTGGTGTATTCCGTGACTTCTTTAGATAAGCCCGCTTTTGGTTTGTAATGTAACCCTCCCCATGTGATCCGAACCAACCAACAGTTAAAGTTTTGGTTGGCGTGATCCATGTGTTCATCTTATGATGAACCCCTGGAAGTCAGGAGAGTACAGACTAAAGCAGCTTATTTTTTAGGCGAAAAGGTGCAACTTGCAAGTCACGTTGCACTTTTCAGGGGACCAGGGAAATTGGAAGGCATCTAAACCGAGTTAGTGTTTCCAAAAAAGGATGTACGGGATTTTGCCGCTAGGAATATAAATTAGAGTGTTATGCATTCTCCACTAATGGCACATGACAAGGCAGATGCGATTTATATGTTCTGAACTTTTATCACGCATGTCATGCTGCCCACTCGATATCTTTTGTTCACAAGATAATTTAATTAATTGTGTTGGTACAAGCATAATAAGAAATTTGTACAAAATGGGTCGGAAGTTCACTCGATAGAGTTGTTAATTGGCTTGTATTAACTTTATTGCTACTTTGTTCAAGCGATCGAATCAGCTTCCTCACGTTCTCCACAAACTGCATCTCAGCTGTCACATTCTACTTCCCTGGGTGATTTATTTATATGCTGAGCCCTTAAGAGTCGTCTCAATCCTTAAGCCATAAATAATATGTTTAATCCTTTCAGATTTGTTGTTCGGCATGCATAACTCAATGCATCTTATTTGTCAAAAGTGTATTAATTTGGTCCTTGTCTGGTGCTAACCTGGTTTTAAGAATTCGAATGTGCTTCATCCACCTTGGACTCACTATTGTAATGCAGATACAGTTGCAATATAAATGATACCTTAGTGACCTTGCGTCAACTTTTCAGAATGTGAAACTTCATCATTATTATTGGAACATTTGTATTTCATTATTAATACTATTATCTTGCAGTGAAATTGCTTGACTGGGGAGAGGATGGTCATAGATCAGAACAAGAAATTGCTGCACTAAGAGCAGCATTTGCACAAGAGGTTGCTGTCTGGCATAAGCTTGATCATCCAAACGTTACTAAGGTAGCATTTGCTTGAAAATGACCTTTTGTTTCGTCCCCTTCATATTTCATAGGTTAAATCACTTTGCAGATATAAGATACATTAATTCATTTTGTATTTAGCCTTGGCGGCATAGGATAGAAAATAGAATCTGCCTGATGTTGTGATCACTGTTCTTCGGTTAAACTTGTTTTCGTAGCCATGTACTGGATTACATAGCCAATCATCCCTGTGGCCATGTTCAGCACTGTAAGCTCTTGATGCTGTAATGTCTTAAGTTAGTTCTATACGTGCAATATATGTCGAAGTTCGCATGTTTCATCCTCTTAAATCTTAATATGAGAAGGTACTTGATCTTGTAACTACCTGTAAAGAATATTACAACGTTTCTTGTCCTACCAGAAAACATTGCAACTTTTAACACTACTAATTTAGTAATTTATATGCACATCAGAATAGTTCTCAACAGATAGATAATTTTACTAGCACTTCATAGGAAAGTTTTAGGTTTCCCGTCTTCAAGATTGTTCTCTTGCTTTACTTACGTGTGGTACATACATGATTTTTTATGAATTTCTTGAAACATTGCTACATTTTGAGTTGTCGTGTTTTTTATGATGGGGACGCTAGAACCCCAAGTCACCAACGAATCTCCCTCCTAACTACATCTTGAACCTGTATCTGACAGTTTATTGGGGCTATAATGGGGGCAAGAGATTTAAATGTACAGACAGAGAATGGACATCTTGGCATGCCCAGTAATATTTGCTGCGTTGTTGTTGAGTACCTTCCTGGAGGCGCACTGAAAAATTTTCTGATAAAGAACAGGAGAAGGAAGCTTGCCTTTAAAGTTGTGGTCCAAATAGCACTTGACCTTGCCAGGGGGTAAGCAATTGATTGGTTTGTCCTCTTCGTTTTTGTGTTTGCTTGAAACTTTGTTGTTTTTCCTGAAACATAGCCTGGGAAGATCTCATTGTGAGCTTTGTTTTTTAATAGATTAAGCTATCTCCACTCAAAGAAGATAGTGCATCGTGACGTGAAGACTGAAAATATGCTTCTGGACAAAACGAGGACTGTGAAAATTGCTGATTTTGGTGTTGCTCGAGTTGAGGCTTCAAATCCTAGTGATATGACGGGTGAAACGGGGACACTAGGTTACATGGCACCTGAGGTATTTGATCCTTAACCATCCCCTTTCGACAACGAAACTTTATAACTGGGCATCTGGAGATGTTAACCTCTATCAGTTATCTGTTGCCAATAGGCGCTTAGTTGTATGAAAAGTATCTAATTCTGTAGGGAAATATGTGGCTGCATGGCACAAAAAAGTTGCATGTTTATATAGAGAGATAAAACTGCATGATTGCATCGCTTATCTTCCTAATTTGGTGTACTGGCTGTGCTGTTTACTTTGGTATTTCATCTGTCAGACAACATGCTGTTTCCATTGCTCTGAATTTTGTATCTACAAATAAGTTTTATTTTTTTCTACAGTATGTTCCTTAGGAAAAATTGAAAGAGCGTGCTTGTGGCTTATACATGCAGGTTCTCAATGGCCATCCTTACAACAGAAAGTGTGACGTTTACAGCTTCGGAATATGTCTGTGGGAGGTTTACTGCTGCGACATGCCGTATCCGGACCTGAGCTTCTCAGAAGTAACTTCTGCCGTGGTTCGCCAGGTAAAAGGACATGCGTAAACCCAGTTCCTTCCCCTCCTCGCTGCCATCTTATTCCCGAAAGCCTGAAACTGAAATTGAAACTTCACAGAATCTGAGGCCGGAGATTCCGCGCTGCTGCCCGAGCTCGTTCGCGAACGTGATGAAGCGGTGTTGGGATGCAAACCCGGACAAGCGGCCGGAGATGGCGGAGGTGGTGTCCATGCTGGAGGCGATCGACACGTCCAAGGGCGGTGGCATGATCCCCAAGGACCAGACCGAGGGCTGCTTCTCTTGTTTCCGTCAGCACCGAGGCCCCTGACGCCGAGGCCGCGCTCACCTGTTGATTGCTGCATTAGTACTGCTGATCGCTAGACTGCTTCTCTTGTTTCCGTCAGCACCGAGGCCCCTGACGCCGAGGCCGCGCTCACCTGTTGATTGCTGAATTAGTACTGCTGATCGCTAGATCTCGGTCAGTCGATCAGTGTAATCTATAGTTGCAGAACTGGCTTATAGTGGAGAGGTTCTCATGGGTGTAAATGAAAATCCTTCGTATGCTTGCTGCGAGTCCTAATGCTTGATGTTCTTTCTGGTCAAGCTTAGAGATGGCCAAGTTGCTCCCAAGGTTATTAGATTCATGGCAGTGAAGCAGGCTATGTACTAGTACTGGATTAATCCATTTACTACAGGATGTTAATAACGAATGCGATAATGAATAATTTGAATCATCATGAGGATATGAACCAGATAGTCTTGTGAACGTGTGCGAGCTGCGGTAGAATTATTTTGGACACGTCGTCTGTCCTCTGTGTTCGATACGGTCATGCGGACGGTTAGGATGACACGGAGTGAGGCAGCGAGGCCGTCCCCCCTCCTCTCGCGCACGTGCCTTCCTGGCGTCTGCCCTGTTCCCCCAGAAGCAGGGAGAGAGGCAGAGTGGAGGGAGGCAAACCCGACGACTTCGGATCCGGAACTTTAAGCCTGCCCGTGTACCAGAGCTCTCGGCGATGGCCGTGAGCACAAGGATTCACTCACCACCGGCGGCGCGTGGCCTCCTGCGCGCCTCGCCGCCGCGCATCCTCCCCGTCGAGCGAGTGACGCGCCGCTTCGGCCCGGGCGTCCGCGCCGTCTCGGGCGGACCGGGACCCGGCGGATCGCCCCTTCCCAGGCGGCCGCCGGCTCCGGCTGATGCAGCACCTCCTCGGCCATTGATTTCCTCACCCTCTGCCATCGCCTCAAGGTACAACCATGAACCCTCCGTGCTCTTCCTAGTACCGGGACAAATACGTCGCTACAAGATGCGCATTTCCCGCAATTCTGGCGTTTTCTCCAACGCATATTCTGTACGGTCTGTGTAGTGTTGTTCCTAACATCATAAGAAATTCTGAAAGGTACGTGGAGGGGAAGAAAAAGTATCGACAATCGACTGTGCATGAGCAAGGATTTTGATTGATTCATGCCCTTTGTTGCCTTGATCTGTAACATCGCATGATTCTGAAGCGTGCTGCTCTCTTGTGATCTTCAGACCACGAAAAGGAAAGGCTGGATAAATCACAGCATCAAGGGGCCTGAGTCTATTGCTGATCACATGTACCGTATGGCCCTGATGGCTTTGATTGCTGGAGACCTGCCTGCTGTGGATCGAGAGCGGTTTGTTCTCGCTTAAGAGTCTGTGCTTTGGATTTTCTTTCTTGTTTGTTAGTTTTCTTCCCTGGTGCTGACTACTTCAAAATTTGTCCTGGAGCAGGTGCATCAAAATTGCTATCGTGCATGACCTTGCCGAAGGTTGGTCATGAACATTGTGCATTAGACAAACCTTTTCTTGTCTGCTGAATGAGCTTATTGATTATGTGAACAGCACTTCAACTGCCACTTGCTTACTAGACTAAATGAGTTCATTCACAATTGTATATCTTTAACTATGTTCAACAAGACATTCAGACTATTTTGTTTAACAGCTATCGTGGGCGACATTACTCCATCAGATGGTATTCCTAAGGCTGAAAAAAGTAGGCGTGAACAAGCAGCTCTAGATGAAATGTGTGAAGTTCTAGGTGGTGGACCAATAGGTGTGTGCCATTTTGGTGTTAAATGTCAGTTCATGCGGGAACGACAACAGTAAAACAATTTCAATGATCTATAATTTGTTGTTTTGCAGCTGACGAAATTAAGGAGCTGTGGGAGGAATATGAAAACAATTCTTCTATTGAAGCTAATCTTGTAAAAGATTTTGATAAGGTCAGCAGAGCCTTTTCTCCTGAAGGCTGAAATGCCAACTTGTTATCTTTTTTCCCAAATCTAACTGTGTGTATGCAATCAACAAATAGCAATAGTTGTTATCGGTTTGTTCATTTTGGTGAACCTTGTTAGAATATGAACTCTAAGTTCTGCAAAAATCACTTGTTATCGGTTTAAACTGTTCATTCAAGGGTTCGTTTAAATGCTTGCAGCCTTATATTGACGTGGGCATAATAGACATCTTGATTTTGAATGGCCTAATTTTCCTTGGTTGGAACTTTCATGATTTGTGAGGAATGTGAAAGCTTATGGGCTTTGTTCCGGATATCCCATAGTCCCAATCCTTCAAAACATAAATATTTTGCACATTGTTTTTAATCACAGATGTCATATTACAATCATACTACTTCTGTTCTTAAATATATGAATTTAGGACAGCTAATTTAGTTCAAGTTGAACTGGATTTGTTTCCCTAAACGTCATATATGTAAGATTGGAGGTAGTAGTTTTTATGAGCACTTCAGTGCATATTTATATCTTCTGTTTTGGTGCTTGGGATTAAATACTTTACAATATAATTTATTTGTTTCAGGTGGAAATGATTCTTCAAGCCTTAGAATACGAGAAAGGTATTGACTTATTTTCGTAGTTGATTTTTATACATTCAAACATGGAGCCAGTTCTCATTTCGCTTAGCTTGAGCTCTTTACTTATGGTTTAAATGGGGCTTGCTTGTGTAAAAATAATTTGCTGTTTTAATTTTTTGTAATAAGTTTTCATTTCTAGTATGCTCTAACTTCTGATTAACTTTACTAACTGTGCAACAAAATTATAGAACGATGACTTGCTTATAACGTCGTACAAAAAAAAAGGAATACTCAGTGCCACCACTTTTTACTTCAAGCATGCTGTATAATAATGATTCTTACTTGTCCGAAATTTACTCATCTTGTGCATCTTTTGTGCTCACGCTTTGCTAACTTTTTGCATCTTGAAAATTTACAGAACATGGCAAAGTGCTAGATGAGTTCTTTCTATCTACTGCTGGTAATTTGATCAGTCCCTGTTGCCAAAACTTACTAGTGACAAAGTGGTCACAACACAACAGATTTCATTTCGTTTTGTTGTATATTTCCTAAACTTGTATTGCAGGCAAGTTTCAAACGGAGATTGGTAAGAGCTGGGCTGCTGAAGTTAATGCGAGGAGAAAGGAGCATTGTGGAAAACAGAAGTAGGAGCATTTGGTTGCATCATGTAGTTCCTACTGAATCAGGTTGTGATGACGGGGTGATTCAACGAACTGGCGAGCAAACAAGTTGAAGGCCCTGTCTCAACAATCCATAATCCAGCTTAGAACTTATCCACTTGCAACAGCAACCCTGCTTGGATAAGCAATAACGGCTAGGGCATCGATGAAACATGGGATGTAAGTTTGGTCAGAGCTTGACAGTTTGAAATTGTAGGGCGTACTAAACAATGTAATATTCTTGTTAGGGATATGATATGTTTTCTGAACTCAGCGAATAATGAAAAGCTGATGCTCTTGCCCCTTTCCCATGGTCTCCCCTGTCGACATGAAACTGTTTTGAATCCACATGTAATGTTTAAGAAAATTAGGTAGGTACCGCCACAAAGATGCATGAAGGCACAGCAATTGCAAAGCAGTGTTGGGTTTTTACATGATGCATTCTGATCACCCCTGTGACCCTGTCTATAGCCTCGAAGTAGAGAACTTCAGATACCAGCAGCACATACATTACACGGCACAACCATGCTATAACGCCACAGGCAGGCTGGGGCTCGAGGAGCAGATTAGATAAACACATAATTTTGTCATGGGAGAAAAAATCTACGGTATACCTTGATACGTGTTAGAAGTGAGAACCTGACGCATTGATTTTGTCACAATGAAACCTTATCTAATTTTGGCACATGATTGGTCAAGATGTCATATCTCAATACCCAAGCGATACTGTCACTAACTAAAATTACTTCAGTGCAACGCCAGAAAAAGGACGGACGAAATGTGACACAACCTGCACCTCGCTCGAACGATCCTCGGGTTTGTTGCAAATGTTACCAAAAACATACTTGCTCCTTTACTTTTGGTGCCACATCCATGCTACCTGAACCACCATCTCATGCCAGCATTTATCCGGTCATGGAGAAAAGGAGCGTGACGGTGAATATAGGGGTTAATTGTCCGGCCAATTTTAAGCCAGATAGCTCTGTGGAAACCAGCAGTGAAGGGAGAGTGGTACATCAGCTTCAGCAACTGTAATACCAGATAGAGCAAGTGAGATAGGGAATTTGATGAACCATCATACAATGCTAAAATGGTTATGAAGCTTTTTGTACTTTGTGAGACAGTCTAACTGACATGTAATGGTCGTAATCAGTTCAGACATGCAGATGCAATGATCCCTTGTAAATGCGTTGGAGCATTCCGTTCCAACTATCTTTACATTTTTGAAAGTCATACACCCGTATCTGGAAGTGAGCATGCGTTATTATTTTTTAAGTACTATGACATTGATTATTTTCTCAGATGTAGTTTCAACAAGCACTTGGTATAGGGAAAATATTTGCACTTCTGCAAATCTAAAATGTCATAGGGTCAAAGGTACAAGTCAGTTAGAGCCAGCCATGCAGACAGCTAATATGTGATGACAAATTGACAATCTTAGGTGTATTGCACTAAATTAGAAATTAGAAGCTAGTGCATCTCACGGAACTCACCTGCCAGTACATGAATGTTTGCATAGCATTGCGTTGTCTCCTATAAAAGTAGAGAAATATAAGAATTGGAAGTTAAGTGGCTAACGGGAGGTGTGGGAATCAAAAGTAAAGGATAGAATCAACTAACGTGAACAGAGATAGGATCATGAGAAAGCCCAGCAAAATCTCTGCATTTGAACATAGAAAGTGGACTGCAGTAATGTTCGTCTCTACCCACGTACAAAGCTGCTCCAAGTATGTCCTACAAATCAACACGTTCATTTGTCATAATCCTTTTACCAATCAGTTCGAATAGATATATATACGAACAGCATATGGATCACAGAAAAGTGATGTTTTGTGTTTAATTTTAGGGTATCCAACTGATGCAATTGTCACTGCATGAAAAGATTGCCAAGAGCATGAGAGCATGTCCCTGGGTGCCTAAACATGCAACATGAGGCAGCCAAATTTGCAAAGACAAGAACAGTCCAACAAGCCATGCCAAACAAAGAGTGGATCAGGGATATTACAGGGGCCTACACCACTAAAGTCAGCTTCGATTACATTCAACTAAGAGATCAGCTGGAGAACTACCAACTAACGGACAGGAACGACAGATGGGTTTGGACAAGAGGTAATTCAAGGGTATATTCAGCAAAGAGCGGATATAACTTCTTGCGCGGTGGGGGGGGCCTAAAATGCAGTGCGTTCGGTTCCTATGGAAGGCTTGGGCCCCAGGTAAAGTCAAGCACTTCATTTCGCTAGTCTTGCATAAACAGATATGGAGAGGCATCAAGGCATGGACACACGATCTCTGCCCCTTATGCGGACAAGGCCAGGAAACTACTCAGCACCTGCTACGGAGCGGCTCACACATACATGAAGCATATGTGGCGTCTTGTGGCGACGCATTTGCAACTGCCGCTGCAGCGTACAGCCCGGACACTGAAAGGAGGCTGTAGGAGATGGCGTCGTTCTCTACCACAACAAATTAGGCACAGACTCGGCTCCTTGTTTGTTATGGTAACGTAGGTGGTCTGGAAAGAAAGGAATGCAAGAGTATTTGAATCCGTGTTGTCAACTACGGCTGTGTTGATGGAAACCTGCAAAGCGGAAGGTAAACTATGGAGTGCAGCAGGAGCTAGTCGCTTAGGTGAAATCCTCAATAGGAGAGATGAGGTTGTGGTTGCTAATGTAAACCTGTGATGGAGACACCTAATATCTGTCGGTTTGTGTCCACTTTGAGTGGAGGGTGTAACACTCGTTGTAAACTTGGTGCAGCTTTGCACCCTTCTTCTTTCTCACTGACACCTAAAGCTTTTGCGTGTTCGCAAAGCCATGCTATATAATATGAATGCCACATATTATATAGGACTTGCAAGTTCAGAAAGATGAATGCCACATATATAATATGTAATTAAACATGAAATTAAAATGGCACTACAAACTATGATGATGAACGCAGCATGCCTAACTGTTCTTTTTATCCTATGGCTACTGTTTGCAGCACGTAATGTCACCCCTAGAAATTCATCAAGTTCATTTACCTGTACAGAGAGGAATTGGTAAAATGGCGGCGTAGAAATATGGCCACATGTTCAAGCGCCCAACAAATTACAGGTACCAGAACAACTGCAAGAAAAGAGTACCTCATTATACACAAACAGCATGAGATGTTAGGTAAGAAATATGACTAAGCTTTGTGCTAATGTAAAGAACTCTGCTTACGTTTCAAGCGCAGTTTAGATGTAACAAACATAAGGCAGTACATAAATGGTATAAAATCCTTTGATGAAGTAACATGGTGACACCACGCCTGAACAGTCTGCAAATTCCCAGCTCGGGGAGGCTGATAGGTCGAAAATTGGCACATCAGTAGGGCATAATTAAGTAGTATAAAGGTGTCTAAGGTGAAGTGAGTTGAATAATAATCAATATTCTTAATTTCATGCCACCTACCCTGTAATGTGCAAACAAAGGATAGCCTGTAGTACATGTTGTACCGAGAAGTGACAACCGATAGCCCTTGTACTGTAGTGATTGTGGTGCCATTGGAAGGATGCCAATCAAGGCAACGATAAGAATCTAAAAGAAAAGGAAGAAAAATGAAAGATCTAAGATTCATAAAAGGTGATTGCATTTAGGTTGTGATTATTATACATCAACAAAAAAAACAGTCATTATTGCTCATCAAAAATATGTGGAAGTTAAGAATCACCGACAATCACAAAAGGAATTACCATATGTTTTTTTTAGACCAAGGAATTACCATATGTTGGAGCACTGATGCTGATAATACTGGGGTTACATAATGCAGTAATATTTTGATATGTATCATTTCTTGCTAAAATACACAGTAGAAAACTAGCATAAATCCAACCACTAAATCCATTGTTTTAGCAAGATAGGGATCACAGTATCTTCAAGAACTTGAACTACAACAAATGGATATCGTGGCTGCTGTACATAGAATTCATGATCCATCAAGGGTAACATTAGTGTGGTACTGCAGTAACAAGATGAATGAACTCGTGACCATACACTTCTGAGGAATTCTAAAACTGAACTTCCATTAGTCCAAAGTGGGAACGAGATGAAGATATTCTTTGGAATGCTATTATGCTGACCTCGCTAAAATAAAATAATCTTAATGGTCTAATTAAAGTCTTTGTTTCATAATGCAAATGTTTTTTACAAGCCTTTACACTAAGTATGTCATATAAATTTAAGTTTAGTATCCTTTGCTTGACTGAGATTCAGTACTACTACAAGGGATAAACGAATCGAGATGAAAACAAGAACTTTAGAGGTGGACTGATTTGAACGTACAGAAAGTTTCAATGGTAGCATAGTTTCTGTCAATTAAGTTTTCTATGTCAGCATATTTACCCAACCATTCACTGAAAAGTGTAATGACCGCTGGTCCAACTGTAATGACAGTATGCTTCGCGCCGGTCCAGCAGAATTAGTTGCTACAAAACCAATGAAGCTAAGATTGTCAGATGAAAAAGGGAGAAAAATATGGAATAGGTTTTATTTAATGAAAAAGTTGCCGCAATATGCTTCTGTCACCTGAATCAGGAGGCCTTGCATTTTCACTAGCTGAAGTGGATGCTCCTCCTGAAGATGCTGAGGGCTGGGAAGAGGGGGTCGAGGACATTCCTTCGATAGCAAAATTAGGGTCCTATAACCAAAGTTCAGATAAGCATAGAAACATGTTTGGCATATCAAATACAGATGGATCACCAAAAGAAGGTCGATAAGACTATAATAAGTTTTCATAACAAATTGTACATTAATATACGGAATTAAGTAAAATAGTGATAAATTTAATTACACTATGTGCCCAGTCCTAAACGAAAATGAGCCTGACAAAAACACAGAACCAAAGTGGTGCTGAATCGGTCCACCGATTAGCCAATGGTAGAGTGACATGATATAGAGCACAAAAGATAGCAGCATCAGAATCTACTCTTTTGCTGAAATGCTTGTTTTTCATAAATTCACTGCAGACTGAATCATCGATGTGACATTCTGACGAGTTCATCACTAGAAGATGAACAAACGGCTTGGAGATATGTAGGACACAAGCTTCTTGCTGATAAAATAGCTTTACAGGAACAGAGTAGCAAACCGAAAACTCAAAATAAGACAATCATCACAGAGGTGGGAGGTAAAACCGTAGCCTGCAACAGTTTCAGCTCAGAAAGCTTGACCAGACAGGATGACTCTGAAAGATATCCAAAACGAGGCAAAAATGCACTGAATTGCTCAAAGAAAACAGATGAAAGAGACCTCCGGCACCGTATCAACAGGATGCACCAAAGAGAAAGCATAGGCAAAGGACCGAGAGTCTGACGCCTCCCGACCCCGTCCTCCTGGAACTAGGCACCGCTCTCTCTGTTCTACACTCCCCTTCAAGATCCCCCCTCCCTCACGCTTCTCGCGGAAAAAGAGAAATCACAGCCAGAAAATTCAGGTTTATGTGGCAACGGCGGGAGCAACGGTGGCAGTTGTGCGCAATGCGGGGAGCCAAATCAGATTTGGGGATTCGCACCAGCAAGGCAGACATACAAAACAGACGCAGGGGGGAGGGGCAGAGACAGAGATAAGCAGAGAACCTAACCTGCGTAAAATAATTCCGGCCCGCACTGTTAGAACTGAGCCAATCCCGTGTTCCGATGCAGGGCAGGCAAAGAAGCGGGAGCAAGAGCAACCCCTCCTCGAATCTAAACTTGGCAGGGCTCCGAAGCAAAGGCAGCACGGGGACAGAGGAAGACGACTGACCCCTCCCTGTCTCCCCCCACTTCTTTCGCAATTCTTCTTCTCCGGGTAGGCAGTTTATTATTCGTTCTGACTGACCGCCGCTAGTGACTCGCCCACATGGCATGGCGAAAGCGATGGCCCCTGACTCGTGATTACGGACAGTTCAGAGGGGCAGATCGCAAAACGGCTCAGGAAATTCGAAGATTCCCGTCTTTCTTTGTCTTTCGCAATTTTGTGTGACCGAGAAAAAAAGGAGGGGAATTTGAGTGGGAGGAGCGAAAGCAACCGCGCTAGATCTCAAAAATTCCCGAGCCGGCCGGCG
>LAPY01001729.1:92101-105928 GCA_000970635.1 Eragrostis tef
TGGAGACTTCGCCCGGCCGCCGGCGCCGGTCCACGTCGCCGGTGCGGTCCGCGTGGCCGAGGCCCCCCGGCGCCCGGGGCGGCAACCTCAGGCGGCAGTCGTCGTCGTTCCGCAAGGACGTCGAGCACGCCGCCTCCGAGACGTACCTCGTCTCGCGCCTCACCTTCAGCCTCCTCAAGTACCTCGGGTAATTCGCGTGCCTCCTTCGCTGACTCTGCTCCTTTCGCCGTCTCGTCTCGTTGAGTTCGGAGAGCTTACCCCGTCTCGTCAACGCGACGCGCCTCGACGATGCGATCGATTAACTAACTCTTAGTCAAGGACGACGGATTACGCGATGCAACCAACTCGGATTACGCGATGCAATCAACTCGTGCGGTGGTGATGCTCTGGTAGTCTGGTCTCGATGCTACAGGGGCCGCGGGACTTCTATGTTAGGAAGGAAAAGCACGCTCACGTTTGGGAAGGCCCGGGTGTGGATGACTCTCGAACGCAGCTTTCAGGGAGGAGTAAGCGGGGTCTGTTTCGTGAGTGCGGATGATACAATTGCGTGTTGAGCTTTCTCTTCAAACGGGGCAATCAATAGAAGTAGTACTAGTTGAAGTTTTTTTTGCCTCTGCGGAGACTCTGCTCGGTTGTTCTGGGTTTCCCTGGCGTGCGGACTATGCTGTTCTCTACAGAATTCTTTCCGAGCGAAATTCTCTGACACGTTTCATTGTTCATTTTGTTCTGGTGCATATGATATTCCTCCATTCTTATTCAGACACGATGTACTCTGTGTATCAGTAAACTAGTCATGTGCCCCGCTTGTTCATGACATACTAGCAGATAAAACAATGAGGGTACAGCATATATAAATGGGCATTGTGGGGGCAGACATGTAATTGACTCGATCTCGCTGCTCAATTTTGTGATATAGTGCCATTTTCTTGCCTCAGAAAGTGAGTTTGTTCCAAAAACCGTTTGTTACACACGTGATGAGGGTCTCACCACAAGTAATTTCACTGAGCGTCCGTACGCGAAGACAATTACGATAGTACAGAGTCAAGTTCAGAAGCATAGAAATACACTCCTTCCGGTGCTGTGTCACAGTGTCATGCCTATAGCCTACTGACACACTCACTATACTGGGAACCCTTTATGAATGCCTTCATACTTTAAAACTCGTTGACGGTGTGATTCCTTTTGCACGAATGCTTTAATACTGTACATAGCATTACTGTTTCTTTTGATATTCTTTCTGACGTTTACTATTATTCAGGTTAGGTTACCGATGGATGTCACAACTTCTTGCCCTCACAACCTATGCAATTTTACTTATGCCGGGTTTTATACAAGGTGCACAGAATGCTCGAGGCTTTTCATAGGATTATTAGGATATCACCATCATTCTCAAACATTATTTTCTTGGTTTACAGTTGGATATTACTATTTCTTTTCAAGCCAGGTCCGTAGAAGTATAGTCTATGGAGACCAACCCAGAAACAGGTAACATCAGCCAAAAAGGCGCCAAAACTGTATAAACAAAGTGTTTCCTAACAGGATTGAATATAATGAATATTAAACTGTACAGATTGGATTTGTACATACCGGAAGATAACAGCAGACCCCGTCCAGTCATGGCCTTTGTAACTGGTGGTGCTTGGATTATTGGGTTAGTACTGAACATTTTGAAGAAAAAAAAAAACAAAGGTACTATAGCAAAGCTGTCATGGCTATTTTTGTTGATGAACTTGCTTAATTTTTTTAGTTACAAAGCCTGGGGTGCCCTTCTTGGAAGACGTTTGGCGGAGAGAGGAATAATAGTGGCATGCATTGATTACAGGTGCTCTTTTTTTTGTGGTCACTAGACTACTAATGAGGGATTATATATGTTTCCCTCTATCTTAGTTTGCCTGACCCGATTCAAATAATCCTTGCAGAAATTTTCCCCAAGGTACAATAGGCGACATGGTTAGGGACGCTTCTGAGGGAATTTCATTTGTGTGTAATAACATTGCCAGTTACGGAGGAGATCCTAATCAGTAAGCAAGCGACTTTTTTTTCTCTTGTAAACATGGCATGCAAATTATTGATAGTTGCATTGCATGTCAAGAGCTATCATTCAGTTAATCATTGACTGAAATTGTGCCAGTACCAATTGTTATTTGCATAAAAAATAGGAGTAATGTTGCTAGATGAGAACCACCAAACTGGAAAGCTTACTCAGTCTGTTGATTGCTTCATTGTCTTCGAACACATTAGTTGACCGTTTGTTCCAGCTGTAGCTAACACTTTGTTTCGTTCTGTTAATGATGTATCTTTATACCCTTCATTTTTTCTGTACATGTTACCTTTGGTTTCATGTGCACGCAAATTCTAGTCCTTCTCTTAATACTTACTAACTTGTGCAGCATTATGATACTTCTGTAGGATCTACTTGATGGGTCAGTCAGCTGGTGCACATATTGCAGCATGCGCCCTCATGGAGCAGGCAGGAAAGGAATCAAGTCGGCAACCTGTTTCTTGGAGTGTTACTCAAGTTAAAGCATACTTTGGACTATCTGGAGGGTGAGATCTGAGATCCCTCTTTAGCCTGCTTTCTATTGTATGACTATTTTGAGTTATGCTGTGCAAGGCTACTAGTCTCAGGCACCCAACTAAGCTATAATGAATTTTTAGGATATGCCTTTTGAGCTCTCCGTATAGTTTATGGCTAAATGAATTTTTAGGATATGCCTTTTGAGCTCTCCGTATAATTTTTAGGATATGCCTTTTGTGTTTCCATTGGAAGATATTGTTGTCACCAATCCATGGTGGTGAAACATAAAATTCTCCTTTGTGAACCTTCAAAATGTTCTTGCATTGATAAAACCCACTTTCTGATATGTGAACCAAATGTAACCTATTTGTGGACTTTCTTAAAACATGGAAACAAACCTAATAATCTTCATCATCGCATTGCATCGATATGACTTGGGTTTATCCCTGCCTTTTGCAGATACAACATCCATAATTTGGTTGACCATTTCAATGAGCGTGGCCTTCATCGTTCAATATTTCTCAGGTATTATTTTGACTTTGCCATGGGTCTGGTCCATTTATCTAGTGAGAGCTATACACAAATATTAAGGAAAAATTTTGAAAAACAATTTCAGCATAATGGAAGGAGAGGAATCATTGTCACGTTATTCTCCTGAAATTGTTGCAAAGAAATCAAGTGCAGAAACCATAGCCCTTCTGCCTCTTATTGTTTTAATGCATGGAACGGAAGATTATTCAATTCCATCGTCTGCCAGGTTTGTTGCTATTCCTCCTACAGATGTTATTTTTTTTAAAAAAAAGAAACTTAAGGCAAAAAGTTGCGTAAAGCTAGAGTTCCATATGGGAACAATTTCTAATGCCTTTTCATGCTGTTATATGAAAGGAAATGTTATTACTGTCCAATCCGTTTTGTACTTACCAGAACAAGTTTGCATGCCTGCTTAACCAATTCTAGTGAATTTATTCGTTGGATTTCATGAAGCCACTTACCAAGATGCTGTTAAAATAATGTGATGCTCCTTTGATCCTTGTTTCCATTTAAAGTTTTAGTATTCCTTTTCTAATATTGACACATCTGTTGATTACTAAGCCACCAAATGCTTCGATGTTTTGATATTAAAACTGAGTATATACAGACTGGAAAGTTGATGGATAGCAGTTGCATGTTTCTTGGATGCAAACTAAAACAAAATTATTCACAGAGTACTGATTTGGCAAGTCCTTTTGTACTCTAGACTGCACAGAATATAGTACTTTTGTATAAATACTTGTAACCTGGGGTATTATTCCTGCTAGAATGCCAAGTTCCAAGTTTTACAGAATATTGTCTCCTCATATATAACGTTGTGGTTTAAATATTCAGAGAAAACCTGCTTGCATCCTCTGATCCCTAATATAAGTCTAGGTTTGTCCTAAGTCAAACTTTTGTAATTTTGACCATCAATAACCAAAAACTGTACAGCATAATGTGAGGTTGATGTTATCAGATATACCATGAAATTACTACATACTATAAAAATTTGCCATTTAAAATGATTCATTTTTATAGATATATTAAGTCGACTGTGTCAGTATTGGGGACTGTGTCAATGCCCTGATGGACTTATAGGGATCAGAGGCAATCCTTGTTTTCTCCTTCTGCTATAGTCTCTTTTTGGTTGTATGATCTATTGATTGATCAATTGTTTTAGCTTTTTTTCCATTAGAAAATAAATATAAGCTTCTCAGCTTGACAGTACCAGTTATGCTCTTCTTTCATGTGCAGTCAAACTTTTGCTGACGTCCTCCAAAAAACTGGTGCTCAAGCAAGGTTGCTATTGTACGAAGGGAAAACACATACAGATATATTTTTACAGGTACTGTATTTAGAATGCTGATAGTGAAATATTTCTGTTTACATCTTTGTCACTATTCTACATTTATGAGACTTCGATGAAACAAAATTTATATGGCACAATTTGAAGTAACACTATTACTTTTTGAAACAAAAACGTGCCCCTTTTCCCTTGCAAATTTGTTTAATGTTTTCTAAGCAAGTTTCATGTGCAGTTATATTTGCTTCAGGATTTAGTTATATTGATACATGGAGAGTTGTTTAGTTCACACCTCCTGATTATGGTAAAATCGAGTCTTTCTGCAGAATATGTTAAAATGCTGGATCATTTTATGTGTGAAAAGAAAGTAGTCTCTGCTATCTGACTTATTAACAAACGTGTTGCCGAAGCTTACAGAAAGACCTTGCTCTGAGGTTTTCATGTAACATGATTGGATTTTAAACTCGCAGCTTCTTGGATTTCATTTTACGGATCACATGGTCACAATGTGTCTTTACCATATTCTTATGAACACATCTTTTGTAAAGCTGAGCTCAAGTGTTTAGATGCACATCTTTGCAACAACAGTTATGACAACATATGTTGAAAATTTATAGGGAAACTTGATATGGCATATTTCTTATGAACACATCTTTTTGTCAAGTTAACTCGAACGTTTGAGTGGACATGCTTGCAATGGCAGCTGGAAACTGGTAGTGAGTGATATTTTGGGAATTATAGGTTTGATGTCGCCCAGCTCAAGATGCCTGCATCAAATTTATTGTTGTATTCTCTGCCATTTAGAGAGAAAGATTGTAACACATTATATCTCGAATTCTTTTGATTAGTGTGGTGAGAGCTAACTCAACGGCCTGGAAATCTCTGCAGAATTTCTGTGTTTTTTTTCTTGTACATCACCCAAGTATATACTGTTATAATTATAGCTTTTTCACTTTACATTTTTCATAGGACCCTCTTAGGGGTGGAAGAGATCCATTGGTAGAAGACATCTTGTCTGTTATTTATGCCGATGATGCAATTGCACGTCAAAAGATTGCTTTGGCACCCATTCCAAGGCGCTTGGCTTTCGAGTGGCAGTTAAAGTTGGCCCGTCGAGTCAGTCCCTTCTAGTAGGTAATTATTGTTCGCACACAAATCCTTTTGCCTATTCTGTCTCTGTTACATACTTTTTCATATGTTTGCACATTCTGCAGACAAAGAATATTAGATGTTTGGGAGTTAGCATTTATGCTTCTCTATTATTTCAGTACACTTCTCCTATAGAAGAAAGTACGGAGATAAGGCAATCTGAATGCTTTGAACCTCCCTCTTATACAATACAATCCAGAAACATTAGGATTCATTACATCAATTTTCCACAGCATGCATTATTTGTACCCACAGAAAGACCTCGCTTGCATTTTAAAGTGGTTTCTTCTTCTTCTTGTTTTATTTTCTTTTAAAGGTTTGGTTGCGGATGTTATTTCAAAGACATCTGTACACGAAATCCATAAGCATGGCCAAGCTTGCATCTGCGGATTTTGTGCCTTCACACGAGGAAAGGGCACTGGGTGACCATCGTTCGGATTGGATCAGGCAAGGAAAAACTCTTTTATTTCCTTGCATTGCCCTGCAGTACTATGTGGAACTTGAAGCTGAGAAGTGTCACAGAAAATAAGCTTCTTTTTGCAAAGTTGTACATAATGATGTATATGATAGCACACAAGAAAAAAAAATACTAGAATGTGCCTTTCATGAGGAAAGGTGTTTGGACGAGCTACTGGCTGATTGGATGCGGTCAAGGAAACTCTTTCCTCTTCATCCTGGCATTTTTGCCCTTTAGACTGTAGAGCTCTAGTATATGGGACTTGTAGAAGCTAAGCAATACAAAAGGCAGGAGTTCCACGGGTGGAAACTGCACCCTTTTTTCCTTTATTTATTTGAAGTTGTATATGATGCTGTGTTTTATATTACTTTTGACCTGTATAAGTACATGTTGTAATATTCTATTCGTGTAAAGAATATTGTGTTTACATCACTTACAAAGACCTGAAAGTATGTGTTGTAATATTCTAATTTGGTTTAAAAAAATATTACTCTCTTGTTAATCTATACGTTCAGTTTACATTGAGATTCTTGTAGCAAACTACTCCCTCTGTTCTCCAATTCTTGACGTTTCCGACCAGAAGAATGAACTGAAAAATAAACTAGGATGCCCTGTCGGAACATCAAGAATTGGAGAACGAAGGGAGTATAGTTCTGCACTATTCTCTAATTGTAGCAACTGTGCAGCCGACTCTCCCTTTCAATTACTCATCTGCATGTTCTTCTAGCTTGCAGGCAAGTAAGTTTCTATTCTACACCCACCGTTTGAGTATTTATGATGGATGATTGCAACCTTCCAAGTTTCTTTGCTGACTAGTGTTACTGTCTGTTTTGCTGCTTTTGGTGTGTGTGTTTTTCACGTGCCTGTTGATGTTATTCTCGCATAGCAATTGCTCTCATTATGTAATTCTTATCATGGATTTTTTCTATTTTTCAGGTAGGACCATGGATATCGCGAGTTTCTTAGGACTCAGGTGATCAGTACATGTATTGCTGAGGTTGCCCAGTGAAACTTGTACAAAGCACCACAAGAGCAAGTCACTGAAACATCAAGAGGGAAAATAAAGATGGCACAATTACAGCATCTTATTTTTAGTATTAATCACAGGAGGATGCACACATCGTCGAAACCTATCCGATGATGGTTACAGGCACGATCATGAGTTCATGACATCACATGGAAGAAAAAAGATGGGAAAGACGATAAGTAATGCATAACATAGCATGGAGACCCCATTTATCTTGCTTCAGTCCTCACTTCTTTGCTGCTGCTGGCTTGCTGCTCTTAGCCTGGTTTCATGTGAAGCATTAAAATCATCAAAACAAGGACATAAGGATATGACTGAGCTGAAAGTTCTATACCTTCTTCTTTGGCTCCCGGGGCTTCTGCTCAGCCTTCTTGACGCCACCCTTTGCGGCAGACGGCTTTGTCGCCATCTCATTGAGTTTGGGTGCTGGCTCCTTGGCCTGCCCTGCTTGTCCGGCGGGCTTCACGGCCTTCAGGGAGGCCATAGTTTTTGTGCTACTCTGTTCTAACACTGCTTGATGCTTAACCTGCTTTGGACTTCCTGATGAACTGGGAACGCCTCGGACGAGGTATTTATAGGCTGTTCTTGTACGTCAGAGTTTGGAGAATACAAATCCCAGATGTGCAAGAATAAAGGTGTCCTAAATTATTTCAGCTTGTTCAGTACACGAACCAAGTGATGGTGTGATGCAACTGGTTGCTTTTACTTTTATACAGAATTGGGTGCCTGGGAGGATGCGAGTTCATTTACCGGATGTGAAGCTCACTTTGGAAACGATTCAGAACTACTATTCCGTCCGTGATTCTATTACGCAGCGGTGCCAAGAAGGTTGAAAGGTGGAGGTTATGCATAGTGTTCGTACAATCATTATTGTAAGTGCGCTTTGCCTGCTGCTGCCGCCCATAAGTTTGGTGGCTGCCGGTGCGTGGAACAGGTGTGAAGTCTGGGTTTACATGCTCCACTCCAAATCTAGGCCACCATTCTGAAGAAAGAAGCGAAGCCCATCTATATTCCAGCACTACACTTCACTGTCATAGGATGGTAGAGGCCCGATGCAGCTCATGATTTAGTAAAGGCAAAATAGTCAGTGCTGCAGGTGATACATTTTCTCGGTCTCACAGATCTTTTTTTTTTAAAAAAAGATAATACGTTCTCTTTACAGTCTTTTCTTTTAGTAGTACAATTTTTTCAAGAAGAAATTCTAGTTAAAAGTAATTATAAAAATGAGGCTGCCCAAGAGGTATAACGTTTTTTTTGTTAAGGGAATAAAAGAACCTGAAACTATATTCCTTTCGTGATTCGATGCAGACTAAATGGAATAGATCTCTCTTCAGTTCGATGAGTTTCAGGGAAGCCTTGAGATCGATGGTCATGTGACCACGAATGTTATCAGACCCAACTAGGTCGGGAACTTGGAATATATGGAGACTTGAGAGGACTAAGCATTCGATTCCATCCACGCACCAGTGGAACTGTGGAAGCCTCTGCACGCCGCCGATTTCTTCCAGTAGGTGAGTGAACATATTATCTTCGGCCAACTTGGATGCAATGCAATGGATGCTCCTGAATAAACTTAGCAATTAAAACATGGTACCTCTGCACGCCGCCGAGTTCTTGAATTTGGTGGTTTGCACCAGGGTTCTAAGCTGATTGTACCTCAGCCTGACTATCGCGAGTAACTACAATATCTGCATACCCAAACTAAATAGTCAGTTAACTCTTGACTGTACACTCCAATATGGTCAGTTAATTGCTGCGCAGATAGCTACAAGCTTAGATTTGTAGCATTTCTGAAGATCGAAAAAGGAAAAGGCGTCGAACGAATGAACATCTGTCGTGCCAAAGCTTTCAGCCTTGTTACGTGATGTCAGGCAAACCTCGCAGTCGCATCGTGCCTGCCTTGTAGGAGTACTACCGTTTAACGGAGTACTGGAAGAAAAGGTGTCGTGGTGGATGTACCGAGAGAGATGTTACACTAGGCTCTTTATCGAGGATCGTGCTCGAGCTGAAGGCCGAAAGAGCGCGGTGATAGCACGCACCACATTGGCCACCAATCATGTCGATCACGAGTGACAGCGATAATAATACTAAAATCATGACGGGTCCGTGAGTCAAGTCCCGAAAGCCAGCAGCAGAGTACGAGTGACTCGGAGTCTCTCCACTCCCATCATCAGAAAAGAAAAAAATTGCAGTCATGAGCCGGACGGTCATTTGCCTTGGCGGTCGGCGCGCGGCAAAGGTAAAACGGGACAGCTGCAAGTCGACTTACATTGCTGGTTACCACGCCCCAGGTACATGCATTGCTACATTTTCCTTGCTGATTCTCGTTCCACCAGACACGTGACACAGTAATGTTTAAGGATCCCTTGGCTGCAACCCCGAAAGCTGAAACCTAACTGTCTGTTCGATACACTGAGCTCACGCCAAGTTGTGCCGCTTGTTAGAGTCAGCGTGGTGCTCTCGACATGATTACGGCTGCTGTTTTATGCCAGCAAATCCCCTGCTTTTCCATTAAAAAAGGGTGGATTAGCATTGTCCTACCTGCCGATCCGTAAACATTCCCCCGCTTTCCCATTGCTCGCAACGAATAGGACTGAGATGCTGTCCAGCCGGGTCGGGCAAGCATCGCTTCATGGGCAGCGCCGCGTGCTGTCCTTCACAAGCCACATCGAATGATAGCACGAGGTTAGCACGTCTCAGGTCATCATAACTTGCCTGCTTTGTTTATCTGGGATCTGAATTGATTAGTGGGCTCAAGGGTGGTGTGGAATGTCTTTGTCTTACTCTTACCTAGCTTTCGCACCATGCTTTGGCGCCAATCCATGCATGGAAGCAGCATCAAACGCACTGGCAAGAATGACCATCACGAATTCCGTACTTATTTTTCTATCTTAACTGTGTGCAGTTATTAGGATTGAGCATGCGCTACATCGGGAAAATCCAAATCATTATGTCGAGTGAGGGATGAGATGCATTTAAAAAAAATAAAGAAAGAAGAGAGGGATGAGATGCAGCTGACCAGTTTGTCCATTTCGTGTCACTTTTCTTCTCTGCACAAGACAAGACAAGAGTGCTGCTAGAACGTTTGTTATTGAGATTACCGTAGCAACAAGCATAATCCAAAAGTCTAACTTTTATGCTTGAAACATACCCTTGTCGCAGTTTAGTATGAGAAAACTCAATTGCAGCCCAATCAAGGAGTGAAAAGCTACAAGTTCATACAGGGCACAATAGAGAAGCGAGTACTCCCTTTGTTTCAAATTATAGGCAGTTGTTGACTTTCAGACATCACGTTTGACTGCTTGTCTTATTTAAAAAATTTATAAAAATAATATTTATTTTGTTATGATTTGTTTTAAAAAAATTGAATAAGAAGAACGGTCAAATAAAAAGTCTGAAAGTCAAAAACTGCTTGTATTTTAAAACAGAGGGAGTAGATACTTCAACAATTCTTTTGATTCTGTGGCTCAATAGTCGTGGCCCAACAAACGAGAAAGGAATGCGAAGTCGCCTGTGCCAAATCCTGCATGGGATTTACTGTTCAGCATCTGACATCATGAAGGCATCAATCACTGGAGAGAGCTCCTTCTCCCTATGCATGTCACCAGTTTACAGACGGTGTCCATCCATGCGCCATGATGCTTCAAAGTTTATGTTTTTATGTGATCGCAGCATCAAAAAGAAAGTCTGAATTTTCGATGGGTTAGAGTGTTTGCGAACCAAAAAGGGGAAAAACCCATCCTCCAAAGTAGTGAAGTGAGCCAGGACAATAAGACAATAGGTCTCATGGGCCAAGCCTGCTATCTATCCCATCCAGTTTGGGGGGAGAGAGTTTGACTATTTGGAGACGACAGGGCCCTTTCGTTTCTTTTAGCACTAAATTTTAGAAAAGTCTAAACAAAAAGAATCTAGTACTAAATAAAGTTCAATGACAAAACCTTTTTACAGATTAGTATATCTTTATGAGACGAATCTAATGAGTCTAATTAATCTATGTTTTGCTACAGTAATGCTACAATAATCATCGTCTAATCACGGCTTACTTACCCTCATTAGATTCGTCTCGCGAATTAGACTAGAGATTCTGCGGTTAGTTTTGCAATTAAACTTTATTTAATACTCATAAATGATAAGATTCTTTTATTTAGACCCTCTAAATTTTAGACCCTCATGAAACTAACACCCTCCTAGTCACCTCATCGTTTAACTGTTTCATGTAGTACTACTAGATTAGTAGTAATCTGCTGGTGTAGCAACCGAATAGTTGGTGAATGGACAATAATCTACCGTTTGACCCAGTTATAGTGAAATTTCACATCGAAAAGGGTACTACTACCAAGTTTGGCATGAAAATTGGCATCGGTTTAGGTAAACCACTACCGTGTGATCTTAATCGTGACTCCTCGGACTGGAAAAGTACAGTTTCTGAAAACGTTTGTCATATATTTGGAACGATCGATTTTGAACTGTTTCGAAGAGTTCTGAAATTAGGTAAATTTTATGTCATCGCGCATCTCTCTTACAGATCAATGGTCATTCTGCATTATCATCTTGAATTGTTTCTAAGGGGAAATTTGCTACAACGCATTAAAAATATATGACTTTAGGCACAGAATACTCCAACTCGAGTACTACGTTTAGTTGAGGCACACTTCAAAAGTGTGGTTTTCGTAGCTGCAACACACAAAACAGAGGAAAAGTGATTTTTTAAAGAAAATATCTCATTCAGAAACTTTGCACAATGATACATTGCTACATTTTCTGTTCATTTAGTTTTCTACAATTTATTTTGTGATTATTTATTTTCATTGATAACAATTACTATTGTGAAAAAAAACTATATGAACAATCTGCATAAAAACACATAGATAGAGAATGCATTAGTGTATCACTGTGCAAAATTTCAAATTATAATATATTTCGTGCAATGACATAAAAAAAGTGAACAAAAGATCATATTCCCCTTATTTAGTATGTTTTAGCTATGTAACCACAGTTTTGTAGTGTGCCACAACTAATGTTGAAGTGTCCTGTGACTAATATTCTCTTTGATGTGAGAAGGCTAAAGTTTAGTCTCAAAGAAACGAACACCACTTTCTTAACAATACTGTAAGGATTCAAAGTAACTAAGATTTGTCTACTTTCTTACTGTGGAGCTAATGAATAAACTTTTAATAATATTGCAACAAAAGACTGGGTTAGTTAATTAAGCTAATTGTATATATTGCAGTATCGATCAAAAGGAAAATGAAGTTTTAGCTACCTGGTAGTTATAGTCAGTATATGTTTTAAAATGATAGTACTCCATAATAACAGAATATCACATAGTACCGCAATAAGGGCATGCTTGCTTGGTTCCCGGTTAGGCACGCCAAGAAAGTTTTAAATAGCTGGCTACAACAGCCGATATAGCTGTTTTAGAGGATCTACCGCTATTTGCTCCATGAATAATTTAGTTGTTTTAACCTGCTATAGTATTATTCTAACTGTTTTAGAGGTAAGCCACTATGAATATTTAGCTTATTATTTAAGACATTACAAGTCAAACAGTGTTTCCAAGCGCATGATTTTAAGAAGCTGAAGTGTTACCACTATTCACAGGATCGAATCGGAAGTGTTGATGAACATACGAGACAATACACAGATAAATAACGCAAACTTTTTACATTTTTAAGTTATTATATTAAGTCCAATAATTTAAACACGTAAGTGCATAACGAAAGTCTATAGATACAACATCTACTAAGCTCGACGATACAAGCCACATATCAAAGCCCTGCGATGTGGACCTATGAAGCTTAACAAATTACACCAAGAGCGATAGTAGAAGCAAAAACGCAGTTACACAAAATATAAGAGGCCAAACTCTGAGCAACTAATACTCAGCAAGACTTAACAACTACAAAAAACTGATTATAGCCGACTCCTAATACGCAAAGGCTACAAGAGAAAGAGAAAGACTGACTTAAACTTACAAAAGCAACACTAAGCACTGAGTCCTTACTTTTAAGTTTTAAATCGAATTTAGTTTTAGCCAAGTATCATATATGCAACTACAAGCTATAACAACAAGTAAAGAATACAATAGTAGATTAGAATAGTAAATACAATTTGTAACGCAGTAACATAACCAACAACATCGTTTATAAACACACTACAATATGTTGCACTGAACAATGAGTTGTTCATGTTTGAGAGCGGCGGCATCTGTAAGACAACACACACATATCGTATGTGACAACCTTTCGCGCTGGGTTTTGGGCTGTGATGCATTGCCGAGACAGTTTGCCCCAAGCAAAAAACTAAACGTGTCTTAAAGCATCTTTAAAGAATCTTCATAAAATTAACCCTCATAATCTTATTTTTTAAAATAATAAAAAAAATTATGAGGAGTAAATTTTCTCTATTCGTTCAAAAGTCTCTTCCTAAAAGTGAATCCCCTCAGCGAGACGCACCTCAGCATTTGGGGTTAGCGGAGTACCACCTCAGCGACACGCACCTCATATCACAATCTCGCTAATAGTACCACCTCGTAAACAAAAGCCCATTCTCCCTGGGGGAGAAAAAAAAAAGCTTCCATTCCGTTTCCATTTTACAGAGGTCTAAACGGGAGATGCATTTTTTTTCACAACAAACAGCACCAGAGCACGAAACAGAATAACGTGCGATCAAACTCTGAGGAGGTAGATGCAAAGCTCGGGGGCGCCATTGTTGCCGGCGCTGCTGCTGCTGTCCGGGTTCATCATGTAGAACGCCTCCGAGTCCCGGGAGCCCACGACGCGGTCGAAGCGCGCGCGCATGTACATGACGTCCTCCCCGTCGCCGCCGCACGCCGCCGGTATGACCCCCGCGCCCATGGA